>VDFB02174152.1:0-25617 GCA_007258455.2 Sequoia sempervirens
CTGTGATGGTACATTTCAACGAATATTTAAAAAAAAATTACATTGTTTCATCGCAATTTCGACGAAAACCACCAACGAATCACCGAAAAGGTCCAATGAAGTTGCTATAGCTGCGACGAAGGCTTTGTCATAACTCCTTTCCCAATTCGTCGCAATTTCAATGAATTCCACCGATGAATCACAAAAAAGGTCCGACGAAGGATTCACCGTAACACCTTGCCACTTTCATCACAATTTCGATGAAGGACACCGACGAATCACAGAAAAGGTCTAACGAAGTTGCTTAGCTGCGATGAAGGCTTCGTCGTAATTCCTTGCCCATTTCATCGCAATTTCGATGAACTCTACCAACAAATCACATAAAAGGTCCGACAAATTTTTTGTCGATATTCTGATGAACATCCGAGTCCTTTTATGATGTCGACAACCAACGAATCTGCGTTGTTATTTCAACGTTTAATGCGTCATCATAATTTTGACGAAAAAATAGTGACAAAAATTTTTTCATCATTTTGTCGCTTTTCTGACAAATATTTGTCAAACGACCGATGAACATTCATCAAAAAATGGAGCCAAATTCAGTATTGTCTCCAAGGAAACTTTTGCTATCCCTCTGCTTCTATGGAATAGGTAATGTAGAAATAATTTCTATCTTATATGGATCAACCTGAATCCCTACACTGGATATGAAGTGTCCTAAAAAAATTCCCAAAGTTATCATCATAAGGTATTTTTCATTACTAAGGGACAAGTTGTGTTCTTTACATCTCTTTAATACCTTTCTAGATTGCTAAGGGCTTCCTCATAATTTTTTCCATATGATGTGAAGTCATCCATATATATCTCCATATAGTCATGAGCCTAATCAAAAAAGATGTTGAGCACTTCCCTCTGAAATTAAGTTGGAGAATTACATAAACTAAACAGCAGAACAGAGTAAGCATCATAAGTACCCCAAGGACATGTAAATGTTGTCTTGCCCTGATCCTCTAAATCAATTTTGATTTGATTGTAACCACTGAAACCATCTAGGAATGAAAAGTACTTTTTCCTTGCTAAAGATTCAAGCACATGATCTATAAAAGGAAATGGAAAGTGGTCCTTCCTAGTGGTTGTGTTCAATTCCCTATAATCTACACAAACTCTCCATTTTCCACCTTTCTTGGGAACAATGACTAAAGGTGAGACCCATTCACTATTAGATATATGATAAATGAACCTGCATCAAGGAGTTTTTGAAGTTTAGATTTGACTATTTCTCTCAAAGCATGGTTCATTCATATTTGAGGTTTTCTAATGGGCCTATAACCATCATTTATATAGATCCTATGCATACATAAGTTAGGATCTATACCTTTCATATCATGGTAGTCCCATGCATATGTTGTTGTGTGTGCCTGCAACACTGTGTGCAAGGAATTCTACTGCTCTTTGATCGATGCATTATTTATGTTTAGCATTTTTCCTAGCATGACTTCTAGTTCTTTGGATGATTCTTGTACAGATGAGAGGTCAAGGGTTGTAATTATTGGTACACATTGTTGTGGCAGTAATGAATGAAAGATATGAGATATTTCTTGACGAATTGGTGGGTATAAAAAATTGCAAGGGGTCTTGTAGGCATGTGAGACAGTGTTGTTGTTGTGGGCTCCTTCCACAGTCATTCTGTATTATATGATAGATCATCTCATCTTCATCTTGATCATCCAAAATATGGTTGCATTCTATTTTCATTAAAGTCTGTAGGGGATAATTATCTTCCTCATCCAAAATGGGCCAAATAGTTTTCTCAAGATCAGCATAAGGTTGGACTAGAGGATCGAGGACCAATTTATTGGTCACTATTCCATTAGATATTATCATATTTCCAAACCTACAACTTATGAATGCATCAGCCAAAGCTAACCATGGTCTTCCTAGGATGAGTGGATATCCTGCAAGGTTAAGCTTAGGTTGTAAAACTATGAAATCAACAGGATATTCCTAAGAATCTAATGCAATAATTAAATCTTCAATGATTCCTTTAGGCTTGAAAGTTGACCTATCATTCAATTGTAGAATATTTTTTGTAGGTATAAGGTTGGATAGCTGAAGTAATTGCATTATTTATTTAGTCGTGACATTGATTGTTGCCCCTAATTCTATCAAGGTATTCTTGCTAAGGGTCCCATTAATCTTAACACTCACTACTATACTACTAGGGTTTGTGTATTTAGGGACAGTAATGTTCCCTAACATGATATCAACAAGGTTTCATAAGACATGAACTATTTGAGGATCCTTCCTTTTCCTTTATGGTTTCTTAATACATAGGTCCCTCATAGTTTTAGTATAAATGGGTATGTCTTTAATATCTTGGATGAGTGGAATATTGATGCATACATCCTTTAGTTGACCTAGTAGGTATGTCTTAGCCTGTGTGTAATTTTTTTGAATGGCTAAACATTCAAGGAAGGGAGGCTTTGGACTTGAGGTAGTTTGGTATACCTAATTTGACTCAGGTTCCAAATGTGATTCATCTTAAGCTTCATATGTAGGTTCTTCATCCTCCATTTCAGTGATTTGATGGTCCAACTAGTTGTTTCCTTGACTTGAGGTGGGCATCACTCACCTCTACCCTAGAAGTGGGGTATTGCATATCCTCATTAGTATAATCTTGTTGGACAGGCTTGTTGTTAGGCTTAGGTTCAGGTTGGGTAGTTAACTGTGGTGTTTTGAGTGGCTGAGATGTATTATTTCATGGAGGAATTATGGATTTTTTTTGGGGCTAGGGGGAATCATAGGTTGCTAATAATTCATGTTTTTATACTGCCATTGTTGGCCTTTTTACCATTGATGATGCTATCGGTTCTATTGTGTTGATCATTAGGGATTGTAATTGGAACCCTAGAAATTTTTTGTGACCAATAATTTGGTTGTAGTTGGTTCCAATTTTGATGAGGTTGTGGCCATTATTGAGGGTTTTTCCATGGACCTTGGTTGTTTGGCTAGTGTTGAGAACTCCAAGCAGAAAAAATTTTATTGCAAATGGGAAAAGGTAAATTAAAGTTAAAGAGGGTCTTGTGGCATACCTTTTCTTTGATGCCATGGCCTTCTTTTGGATATATAAAATAGATTCCATCCTCTCCTTAAAGTGGATGAAAATCAGATTTCTCAGTTTTGTCTTGTTGAATACTAGCCACCCTCTTAAATTTATAATTTTCTTTCCTTTTCCTATAGCTCAAGGGCAGTATTCAGTGAGCATTGCTTCAGCTTCCTCTTGCTTCTTCTTGATGTCGAGATTTTGCAACTAAATTTTCAAGTGACTAATAATGCCCTCCTTCATGTTGGACAACAAATTGCTCAATTCTATCTTCGAAACCCCAATAGATGATTTGTCAATAGTGGATGTCCTCTCTCCTCTTGGCCTCTTAGTGAACATCATGGAGTAGTTTTTGTAGACCTTACAGATGTCTTAAAATTTTATTTGAGATATATCCCCTTGCTAAATAAAATTGATCACATCCATACAATCCTCATTGACTCCCCTCAAAAATACTAACTAAAGGGATTTTTCTAATAACTTGTTATGTGAGTTTTTCTTCAAGGAAAATTGAAATATCCCTTCATAATCTTCTAATGGCTCATCCTCCTTCTGTGGCATTCTAAAAATTTCATCTCTCCTCCTATCAAGTCCTCTACAATAGTCTTGGTACTTCTACAAGAATAGTGTTTTCAATGTGTCCCAATCAGGGATAACGTCTTTGCCTAATCCCATAAACCATCTTAGAGTTGCATCATTTAGAGTGGTAGGGAAGATTTTGAGCCTATGAGCATCAGAATTATAGTCATAACTTTAGCATAGGACATAATATTTAAATATAAATGTATCTAGATATTCAGACACCAACCCATAAAATACTAGTAATGTTGAAGGAGGGATATTCTTCAGTACAGTACCCTGTTCTTGGTTGGTGATTGGGAACTCAAAGGTTGCACGTTCAGGATCATCCCCTACATCACCCATGGTTCAGTATGTCCCCTTTTTTTGTGTGTTAAATTTTGTTGATAGGGAAATTTCTTCTTCAATATTACCCTAACTATGAGTACTATATTCACCAATTTCTATAATGGCTTCTTGGCATGTAGAGGGGAGGAATCTATCCAGGGGATCTCTTTGCCTCCACATACAATAAATATGACTTTGTATAGTAGCATTCCTACACAATGTTAGTGTAACTTCCTGGTATGTTCATAAAATAAAGCTTAACAGTCCTAATGTTGAAAACAAAATGTAAACTATGAAAGAATTGAAAAATAATTCTATGAAGATAGTACCATCCCTAGAAAAGGCACCAAAAATGTAGAGTCTAAACTAGTGTCTTGTAAACTTGGTAAGAGCTACACAATTCAAAGATATAACTAGCTAAACAATCCACTCAACATTGTAGAGACTACATTAAATTATTAACAAAGGTTTGTAAACTTGTGATGGTGTTGTACTACATGTGTCTTCAAATACTTGAGGCTACCTAGGTTATCCTATTTAAGGTATTCTACTTGCTATAAATTTACAGAATTACATAACAGTGAAAGGAGAAAACCAGTACTAATGGCTATAGGTTCTTATAGCTTGACCTGTAACTGAATTGTTGCTAATAAATATTATTGTACTAACTCAAAACTAATCAAGACTAGTAACTAAACTTATTCTAACCTCTGGAGTACTACAAATTAACCAAATCCATGCATTCTCATGAATGTTCATTAATAATAATTAAAGCGTGAGGATCTATTCTAATTTACACGCAATTTATGAAATAATGATGTACAAAAATAACTACTAAAAGAAATAAAACAACTATAAAGGTAGTGAAGAATAGTTACCTTGAGTGGCCTGCTCAAGTGGTTTTCTTCACCTAATTAGAAACAAATCTAATATCATATTTTATGTATCCATGTAAAATTGAACTTCATTCATTATGCATCACAAAAGATTACACAAAATATTCTTCAAAGATTGTTTTCAATAAAATAATTCTAAATAATCAACATGTCTATAATTGATAACTAAAACTAAAAATTAATTGATAACAAAATATTGAAAACCAATTGACTTCTCTAAGAAATCAACCACCGGCTATATACAAGCATAGTAGAGTTTAAATTCTAAGCAACAACTAGCTGTAATCATTAACTACAACTCCTAGATATTAGAGTATATAGTTAATATTGAATTGTTCAAACTATAACTAAAAAGAAAGAAGATTTCTAATAGAACTAAAACTCTATAAAACAGATTTGCATGTAAACACACAAACAGTTCTCTAGAATCATATTATCAAAATATTTCTTCTTCTCAAGCGCTTTATTCACTTATCATAATGATGCACATCTAACTCCATCAAGTTCCTCCATATGGTAGTTATGGCATTCAGCTTGATCTAGCACTTCCCATGTTTTGTTGTCCAAATCTTCCATTTTGTTGCGGGCTATAATTTATCCTTGAGTTGCAACGGGTTAATCCATAAAACATATACACAGCTAAATACCATGATTAAACATAGAATTCCATCCACATTTCATACATACACACATATAAACCATGCAATGCTACTATGTCATAACTATATTTCCATTACTATAATTTAGGTCTAAGTTTGTATAATAGGCATGAAAAGATAGCATAGCATAAGAGTATTGTTTGAAAAGTTTGTCTAATGATGTTTGAAAGTACACATAAAAAAAAGAGAAAAGAGGCTAATAAATGAACCCATCAGTATTGAGATAGTAAATGCAAAGTATTTGAACACCAAGTCTATCATGTTGGATAGGAGTATTGTTGTTTTAAAATAGCAAGCAAACTATAGTAAATCCATGCCCTATGCATTGATTGACATATAAGCACATTGTAATTATTATAGCACATAAGTTACGTAGTATGGATAGTGCGTAAACTATAAGGGTTGCGCATAAAATTTATGTAATGTGTAAGTAATTAACATGTTGTATAAACAAATATAGGCAACACTAGTATATTTGCATGAGAGTTAATACCAACTTAATACATAAGGATAAAATTGAAAGACAAATTCAAATGCTATGAAGGAAATGTTATTATGAAAATTAGAAAGAAACTTTGACTTAGTCTTTTACTAAATAAGCAACTCCAAAAGAATAGGTATGTGGAGGATAAGTGGAACCATAGTGAAGAAATATGCTAACAAAAGAAGGTTGATATGTATCTTTTAACTAGCATTTGAGGCAAGAAGTAAATAGGAGAATAATTCAAGTATGAAGTTGGAAAAATAATTCGATCTATAGGAGATTATCACCTTGCAAATATGATTATCATTCTTGTTGTCCGAATAAAAGAGTCGACTCATCTCCATAACTGAGTATGTGTTTGTTGATAACCGATTCTAGCTGCCACCTTTTATTATTCTTGTTGAGTCAAACTTTCTGAGATGAGAAGTGTCAATGTAGATACCCTATTTCTAGCCTTTAGTTGCTGATCTTTTTGTATAAATAGAGGTATATTTCACTTCATTTGGGACGCATTCTTGCTTTCTAAATTCTAATTTTCTAAGTGTTTCCCTACTACATTATTGAGTTGTTAGATTGAGAATTTTAAATAGCATGAGATTAGTGAGGGTTTAGAGAGATTTCTTTGTGGAGTTTGGTCAAGGGAAGGATTTGCAAACTATTTGGTGGAGGCTATGCTAGGAAACTTGAAATATCAATTGGAGCTATCTTGTTATAGGCATGCTAGTTCTCTACTTTATTCTCTATTTTAAGTTGGAAAGATTGCTTGGTTAGCTTGTTTCTTTCTAGATGGATTCTTGTTTTCGTGAAAACTTTTCTTGGGATGCATTTATACTTATATAGGAATATGTTCTATATATTGGAATGATTATTAGAAATTATACTTAGTCAAGTAGACTATAATATCATTACAATTAGGTGATATCTTGAATTGATAGCCTATGAATTTAGGTCAAGCCTTGTGATTAATATCAATTTTAACACCACATGAATAATTGTATAAAAGGAATATCATCATTAATAGGTTACAAACCTTGATAATAATTTATATGTAAATTGTATTGTGAAGAATACTTATAAGCACCAAATCCTCACAAGTTGATAATGTCCTTCAAATATTATTCAAATATTTAGAACATTATGAACATGTGAATATTTGATTCTTACTTAATGTAGAAGTTTTATGATTTGTTTGTGATCTCTTGATCATTGCATTGCTTTTGTTGGAAACCCTAGGTTAGGAATAACCTATTTTGTAGGGTTGTATATGAGATTATTAATTGAAGCAAATAAGTTAGGTTAAACCTATATAATCTACTTGATGATTTGATTGTTGAATATACTATCATTTGGAGTCATTTTATTTTTGAGACCATACTTTTAAGTGAGTCCTTTATTGATGATATTATAATTTGATTGAAGTCATTTATTTTTTATGGTTACCAAGAATTGGGACAAAGTCGTTTGGAAAGATGATTGCAAGTTGGGAATTGAAAAGCAAAAACGGACTAGACCAACAAAGGCTCGGATAGAGTATAGTTTGATTAAAGTGCAGATTGAACTTACCAACTTTTCAACAAAATTAAACATGTGTTTAGGTATTCCAAAAGGAAATTGGATATTGAGGGAGACTATGTGTCAAATCAAAAGAATAATTTGTAAACAACTCACAAAGGTGAGGAAACAATTAATAAAAGGATCCTTAGGAAAGATTGTTAACACATCAATGAAAGGGGCCTTACAGAGGTAGGATATTCTTCTAATATGGTTAAAAATGCTATTAGTATACATGGAAAAGAAAATTGGAATGAAATACTAGAGTAAATTTTATCTTGTAGAGTTGTTGAATATTCATTAGATCTCATTATGGTGGATCCAACCATTGATTCTAAGAGATTAGAAGGGTAATGATGAATCCAATTTTGGGAATAAAAAATTCTATTCAAGGCATGCCATAGAGGGTAAGAAAGGAAAGTAATAGTCTATCGACTGTCAAAAAATCCAATAACAAGGAATGATAAATCAATTCAATTTGGAGAAAGGAAAATGTTTGGAAAAGAGTTCAACTTTAAGATGATCTAATATCATGGAAACACTAAGTGGGGAAGAAGGAGAGTAGTTAGACTCAAATAAAGTACCCCATACAATGAAGATTAAGGATGTATTTTCAATCCAAAAGAAATTTTGACTTCTCCATAAGTCATGATTCAAAGACCTACAACCAAAGTCGTATATGACCACAACAAGGTTGGTAAAGTTAAAAGGATAAGGTATTGGAATTATTGGAGAAAGGTAGAGGGAAGGTCAAGGTTTATGACCAATGAGAAAGAAATACTTGCAACACAAATTCTAGATATGAAATTGTTTTGAAAGAAAAAACTGATAATATCATTGATACTTCAAGGAGGAAGATAGGCAATATGCTTGATCATGAAAGGAAAGAATATTTCTTATGCAATAGAAAAAGGAAGAATTATATACTCATGATATGAGTTATTGAAATATTTTGAACCAATTTTTTCAATTTTTGAATGCAATTACAAACAACATGTACCCGTTAAAGTTAGCCTAAAAACCCAAATGATGCAAAAATAACCCTAACCAAGAATGTACACCAGGATCCTGAGTTAGGCAAGGTGTGAGCATATGGTCAGAGGATCTTTATGCATTGCTGAACTGAGTAACTCTAACCAAGAATGTGTCCAAGGTGGACGAACATATGGTCAAAGGATCCCTACCAACTACAAATGTTGAAAGTAAACTCGACGCCAAGGATGTGCTTTCCAACCCAGAGTGGGAATGGAGCTACCATATGGCAGAGATACTAAGAACTACAATGAAATTCAAAATGTAAGATAGGCGGCAAGCCAGCCTCTTCCACTTGTTCAGTGGGTATTACAATGCATGAAGAGTTAGATTTAGAAATGCTGACAGTACTATTGTTCAGCTTATAAAGTAATAGAAAGTGCCTGCAAGGAACAAGGATTAGAAGCTCTCCAAGCTGCAATAATGAATATGATCTCCAAAAAGCTTAATAAGACTTCCCATCACCAACTCTTCACCAAAATGAAATTTACCCAAATCTGATATGACAAACCAACAACTTGAAATGTAAAACCAGCAACCTAATAGCTCACTAAAATGCACATATCTCTCTCAAGACTCACTCAAATGATGCGAAATCAAATGCAAGATACCCTAATGAAGATGGTGACCAAGATGGAACACCAAACCCCTCCAAAGAACCCTTAACTTTTGTGCACGAATTTCAAGAAGACACAAGATGGTACAGCCCTCAGGGAAGGGTGATTTCTCTCTGTAAAATCCAATTCTTGATTATAAAATCTGCAAATAATCACAAGGGGTTACCCTACAACAAGAAGATGATATATGCAATACCCAGAATGAGACTGTTTTTATTTTCAAATCTATGATTGAAACTACAAATCTGATATATCAATCAGCCACTCTATAATTGATAGAATATGCAACATTTACTGAACTATAAAGGCAACAAATGCAACAATGCAAACCTCACTACAAAAATCCTCTCAACAACAAGCTAATATCTCCACTAGTTGCTATCTTTCAAGCAAGAAGTCGAGCCAAGGCTAGGAGGCATACATTCCTCGAAGCAATCCCAGTACCATTTCGGCAGCATAACATTATGGAAGTCATAAGATGATCAAATGAAGGGAAGAGGCCTCCTTTTATAAGCTCAGCAAGGAATCTCCAGAAACTTCTAGAAAGTGCGCCCTAATTCAAATTTGAATTTGACTTCATTTCCCTCCAAGTATAGGCGTCCTTTTTTCAAAGCTAATTTTGACTTTATTTTAAATTCATCTCCTCAACAAAGTTGGCGTCCCTTTTTAAGCAAGATATTAGACCTTAGAAAAATATTAAATTACCTCAAATGAGGCGTCCACCCATGAAGACCACCTTTTTAGAACAACTTGAAGTGATGAAGCTAGGCCAAGGGGTCAACTTTAAAATATAACATTATTTAAAGTAATTGAACTTATCTCTCCAAAATGCATCCCAAGGCCAAAAATGATCAAACCAACTGAATTGGCTGAAGAAGAGATTCAACTGCACTAGAAACCACAAGACCACTGCCAGAAATCTAGAATTTACTAAAAATAGTAAATTCCAGAAGATGCTCGGATTGCACTGCAAGTCATACCACTGTGAAGCTCTATGAAAACCCAGAAAGAATCCGCAAATCAATCTCCAAATTTTGAGCAACAACCTCCAAAATGGGAAACCCTAATTTTACCCTCCGAGTAGCCTACGGGTCTCCGGAATAGGCCAACGGTCAACTAAATTCATCACGCTTGAGAAGGGGACATTACAGTTATAAAGAAAACATTCATGCTTGAAACTAGGTATGTAATAATTGCTAACATCTTTGTGAAGACAATGTCAAGTCAGCATGATTCAATGATAATTGTTGGAGTGCCCCTCCGCTTTTGGCCCCTTCGTGACGTGTGAGCAAGTTTTTTTTTTGTAGGGTCTTGTTGTTTTTGTCATTCAAGTTAATTGGTTAATTATCGTGTTTCAATTATTTGGCATGGTCATTGTTCATTGTGGTTCAGGTATTGTTTGGCATACTTTGCTCGTATTTGTAACGTTGATTTAATTAAAGTAATAAATTAAATTATTAAAATAATTTTAGTAATTAATTATTAAATTAATTTGAAGGGATTTATTAGCTTATACTATTATTTTATTAAAGATGAAAATGTAAATAAAACATAAATTTATATATATAAATAATGTTTATTTTCAAATTTAATATAGTGGATTAATAATTCACTTAATAATAAAGTTTATTTTTAAATTTAAAATATTTGAATAAAAGAAGTATTGACCGAAATATTAAAATGGATATATATTTGAATAAAAGAAGTATTGAAGGAAATATAAAATGGATATTTTATTAAATATTATATTTCAAACAATAAATTTCAAAAACAAAAAAATATATAATTAAAAGAATTTTGTATGAGTTTAAATGTTTGATCTAATGTTAATGGGTAATATAATAATAAATGGTGAAAATTATTACCCTTAGTTAATCAAATATTTTGGGGTAAGTTAAGTTTCTAGATTAAATAAAAACCTAATGATTTTCTAACAGGTGGTAAAAAGGTAAAAGGTGAATAAAATGATTTTGTAAATTTTGCCATCTGTCAAGTGGGGTTACCAAAAAACTATAGTAAATTACCTTAATTTATTTGGGGAATTTGGTGGAAAAACGGCATTCGGGAATGGAACAGAAATTCTAACTTGGTAGTGGGCTCTCTTAAAAAGTTAAAAAGAAGCTAAATTTTTACAGAG
Organism: Sequoia sempervirens; assembly: GCA_007258455.2. Taxonomy (NCBI): domain Eukaryota; kingdom Viridiplantae; phylum Streptophyta; class Pinopsida; order Cupressales; family Cupressaceae; genus Sequoia; species Sequoia sempervirens. Next base: position 11,365 of record VDFB02174152.1, read on the forward strand.
GAGAGAATTTTAGAAGTAACTCAGCTCTCCTATGTATACAGGTCGGTGACTTTATTTTGAATTCACATTATACCCGTATTGTTTATATTCTTATATGATATATTTCATTGTTGTATATTTTTTTCATCTGAGACTTTTGAGCCTTGCTATTGCTAAGTTGTAATAAACTTATTCTAATTACAGCCGTCTGATATTTTATTTTTATTTTTTTTAAATATAAAAATGTATAGATAGGTGTTAGTTGTGATTTTTAATTAAAATACGGAAATTGATTTAAAACAGTAATTAGTTTATATATATATGGTTAAAAGTAAATTATTGTATTTAAGTTTTAAAAAAAGTTAGTTGATTATTTAATTTAATGCCTTAAAAATATAGAAAATGAGGGTTACATTTAAGATGTTGTATTTAAGTAAAAAAGTTAGTTGATTATTTAATTTAATGTGTTAAAAATAGAAAATAAGGGTTAAGATTAATATGTTGTATTTAAGTTAAAATTAGTTGATAATTTAATTTATTGTTCTTAAAATAAGAAAAATGATGGATAGATGTAATATGTTATTTTGAGATAAGTATATTTTATGTTTAGTTTCTTCATTCTCATTTCAATTTTTGGTATACTTGATGTAAGTAGTTGAACGTGAATTTGGCGATATTAAAATCAAGAGAAATTTGTGCATAAAATGTGTGATTAGATATTTTTAGATTTTGTTTATAATTTCTTCTTATATATATATATATATTGTGGTTAGGATTTTACTTTTGGTTATCATTATTTGTGATATATGGTCTTTATGTTTATTTGATATTGGAAGTTGCTTATCTATGGGATTACTATCTATAGCTCTATAATTATTTTATTAGTTTCTTAATGGGTGTGTAAAGGATTCGTTAAAGATGGCTTAAATGATCGTTATAACTTATCACTTGAATGTAGTTGTTTATTAAAATAATTCCTAATAATTTATCTTTAGAAAAAAAAAGAAGTAATGATGATTCAAACATTCTTTGAAATTTATTGCTCTTGATCCTTAGTAAAACTTAAAAGATGATTTAAATGTTCTAAAATGTTTATTGGGATATTTAGAAAATGTGCTTAGATAACTTCTTTAGATATTTTAAATTACTTCTTAATGAACAAATAGATAAAATATATTTGATTGTTTATTATTCTTAAGGTTTATTCATTGAATGTATTCGTGTGTTTAAAGGTGGGTTTTGGATGTTTCCATTTTGATGCTTCTTCTTTTGTGTTATCTCAATTTGAGGAGATTTTATTCATTGAGCTTGTGTTGGAGTTTATTTGGAAACTTGTATTCCTATGACTTACCCTCGTTTGTGAGTTCTTAGGTAGTCGTTTACTTGGGATTCCAAAGGAGGGGAAAGAATATGTTGCTTCATAGTTGGTTTTCATTTTGGTTTTGTGAATGGTTGCTCTTATGCTCGTTTTGATTTTGGTGGTTTTAGTCTTGCACTTAGAAGTTGCTTATTTATGGAATTTTAGCATGATATGGTGCATGCCTCACTTGATGTATTTGATTTTGGCTTGGATATTTTTGTGCAAGTTGGCTTACCCCGTTTGTGATTACAATTCTTTTGTTGTTAGTAGGGGGTCGGTAACCTATGAAGATCCACATTGGTTAATCCATGTCGAGCTTATGTGATGACACTCCACCCTCTAGCAACCTTGTGTGTTTGTCGTTTCCCCTCGTTGTTCTTGTACCTCTAGAAGCATATTTTTTTTTGTTGTTTCTTTTGACATGGAGTCTTATTAGCCATTGTTCACTTGTCTATTTTGGTTGAGGGTCTTTCTTGTCAAATCCTAACATGGGGGGTGGATCTTTCGACCCACGTGGTCGGGTGGAACATACTATGCAACTCATTGGGTCCCCTATCGATGTTCGTGTTGATGTAGTGTATCCAGAACTTCACCTCAGTTTAGTTGTACCATGTTTAATTGTGTAACATTCTTGTATTTGGTGTATCATCTCCTCTTTGTGATGGGATGCACTAATGTAATGTACTCTTGAAGTGGTGTAATGTACTCCTAAAATGATGTAATGTACTCTTGAAGTGGATGTAATGTAATATTGTTCCCTCATAATCTTTATGTGGTTAGTGATTTGTGGTAGTTGTTGTCTGATGTGTTGTATCTGGGAAATAGGCTCCATAGAATTCTTATGATGATAATGTGTTTAGGGTTATTGGGATTAAGATAATCTTGTATATGTTGAGTTTTCATATGTGGATGTCTCTTATTATTGGAGTATAATAGTTGTGTGATCATTGTAAATATACATGCTATATCATGGATTATAATGTAATTGTGGGATTTGTTTGTTATCATTATGGAATGAGTTTAGTTTTCGTAATGTCGTCTTGTGTACCCCAAAGGACGTGGTTGATAGTGTAATTGTTTAATTGATTTACATGCAGTGTTTATTCATGTGCATCTGGTGTAATGTTTTCCTTTCAAAAAAAAAAGTGTGGAAATTTGTTAGTTTAGATTATCCTTTGGGGTTAGCACAGCGGGGCATTACAATTGTTACTCAAACTAGTATAAATGTTGATTGGAAGAAATAGATTGAGCTGAAAATTGGATTACAACTTTGGAAATAATAAAAGGATGAAAGAAATCTAGGGTATGGATAACCTAGGATGAAGGAGTTTTATCTCTGCAAAAATATGTAATCATTGTACTTAAAAATCTCATATGGCATAAGTCCATGGAAGAGGTTCCACTTAGTCAAAATGGATTATTATGAATTGGAAAAGAACCTATGTACCCAAATTTTGGGAAATTGATGTTGAACTTAGGACACATAGTTATGGAAAAATTGTTTGACGAATTGGAAACCACTATAATCTAGAAAATGGTAGAGTAAGATGTTGTAAGGTATGTAGCAAGTTATCGTCTAGTATGCCAAAGGATGAAGACATAATTTCCACAGTGGAAGGACTTGTATATTCTTAAGAAAATTCAGTAAGGAAGTGGTTGATCATTAGAACAGTTTGATCTTTCTATGTCAATGGAACTGACATAATGTTATGGTGGATAGACTCACCAAGGTAAACAATTTTGATTGGGAAATTTGATTTATAGGATATTAAGTTTGAAATAACAAAATGTGCAAAGAAATTGCTTAAAAGGTTATTTTAGATGAGGACAAACAAGTAATGGTAAGGTTTTGTGGAAACCATGATCATCTTATGAAAATTTTAGTTGAATAAATGTATAATTTATTACTATAAGTTAGCCAGTTTGGAAAAAGGGATAAACCAAATCTTGGTGATTTGTAGAATACCTATATTACAATAAAATTATATCATAGAGGTTAGGTCCATTATGTGGGAAGAAGGATTAAATCTTTATAAGCTAAGAAAAACTAAGAAATAAGATTAACCCTAGACTAGAAAAGTTTCCAAAATGGAATAGTAGATTGAAAGGATCAAGGAAAACTTTATTGATACAAAGCTTAAATTAATAAGTGGTATTGTTATGCTTGGAATTGACAGTAGTCAAGAAGCAATGTTATTATGCTTAAGGTAAATGGGTGTGTCAGTGATGGATGATCTCAGCTTTTGAATTGTCTGGTGGTGTAAATCTCAAAACGAAGGATGTGACCCATGGTGTAATGTGCAATGCATCAACATTCCTTTTCTACTTGGATTACACTAAGGATAATTACATTAGCCAAGGGGAACGTGATTTCCAATCACTGCGGTATAGGTGTCATGTAGGATGCAGTTAATATTGTACTTATGATGTACATATGAATTATTATGACTATGATATATAGCTCCTTAAGAGGAAGGTATGTGTGAAGTACACAAGTTCTCCCTGTGCACTAACATAATCACTCAGTGCAAAGTCAAGATTGCAAAGGGTCGTATTATGAGGGAAGAACATTAAGATATTTATGATAATATACTTATTACCTACATATTATGGAAAATAGAAGGTAGAACCTTTATTTGAATTTATCTATATGTTAAAGTATTTTAAATCATCGAGGACAATGATTTACAAGGGGGGATTTATGTTACACCCTGTTTCATCATTACTTAGTTACTTTTACCTTCATGAGTGAAGGTGTTGATAAAAGAAAATCATGACCTTAATATGTTAAGTATGAGAATGAAATATAGAAATATGCATTAAGATGCATTGCTTTGAAATGAATAAATATATTTATGTTGATGAAATACGATGAAAAGATATGCATTACAATCTGAATATTATAAGCTTTTTTGATGCAAATGATTGTATTGTGAACATCTAACTACCTTGGTGTTGCACTAAGCTATATGCAAGAACAAGTCGAGCCTCTGAAAGAGAGAGGAAGTATCACTCAAGAGAGAGAATTGGTCAAGTAACCCTAAATGAGTCTAATTGAGCTTTCACACACACACACACTTCTAGTTTGGTTTAGTCAAGTCAAGATAATCAAAAATTGGTAAGTAAACCCTTAGTCAAATTCTTGGATAAATTGGGAAGATTGTTTGGTCATCTTTGAATTGATATAAAGTATATGTATATATAAATATATATATATATATATATATATATATATATATATATATATATATATATATATATATATATATATATATATATATATATTATATATATATATATATATTAATATGTGTGTATGCATCGATGTAATGGAAATGTACATACTAGCATATTAATATGGGTGATCCCATAATACTGGTCTATAGTTTTTGGCCAAACTGGACATTGAACTATATTTTTTTAACTAATCTTCACTTTGAAGAACCTATAGCTGCCAAACCGTGAGGAATTTGAAGAAGATGCAAACTAGTGATTTGTGAAAAAAAAAATTGTAGATTCTAATTTATTTATTTTCAAATAAAATTGCATTTATTTTTCCATCTCCTTTGAAAACTAGTTTTTAATAGTAAACACCATTTTTAAAGAGTGATGTGTACTTGCTAACACATAATTTTTTTCTATGAAGGATAAAATTCTTTCTTTTTTTTTAATTTAGATTTGTAACTATGATATCTAGTGCATGCAATTGGTTTCATATCATTTTATTGAATTTCTTTTCTTCGTTAAGTTTTGAAGTCAAACCAGTTATAATTTAGATAGAGGTTTACTTGCTAACACAATCGTTTTTTGTATGCATCAAAATTCTTTTTTTTGTTGGATTAAGGACATCAATATCTAGTGCATAAATATTTTTCAAAAAAAATGATAATTTACTATTTGTCCACATATGTAGAACAAAGAGCTTGATTTTTCATGAAAAACTTGTGTTTAATTAAACTAAAAAAGTACATAATAAAACAAAAATATATTAAAATTATATTCAATGGATAGCTCATTTCGAGGACTACCATCACCCAGTCAATTCTATGATCTTGCCTCCATTTTCATCTTCAACCCGATATTTGAAAGGAATTTTAAAAAAAAATTGGTGCAAGAGAAGGAGAAGGGAAAGTAAGGAGGATTCACTAGAAGGGGGGGGTTCAAGCAAACCCCCCCTTTTTTTCCATTTTCCTTTACTTCATAAGAGAAACCCTACCAAAATGGGTTCTCTCGAACCTGTCTTCAAAAATGGGTTCACTCAAAGGTGGTTCAAGTGAACACCCCTTTTTGGAGTTCCTTGGAACACCCCCTTCGAGTGAAACCCTAAAAAACCTATTTTTTTCTTTTTGAGAGTGTTTTTTGCAAAATTCCTTCCTCAATGTAATTGTAAACCAGTTTTGTGGGATCACCCATATGTGTGTGTGTGTGTATGCATGAATTATTATTTCAATGAATATGTGTATGTGTATTTGTATTTTGAATAATGTACTTTATAAACTTGTGAATTAATAGATATATACTTATATACTTATATACGTATTTAATTAAATATATATATAATGATTTCTTAAAGCACTAGAATTTGCATCTAAAGCATAGCATATATGTATTTATTGCATAGTGCATATTATTTATAGAGTCTCAACTAGTGTCTTGTAAACTTGGTAAGAGCTACACAATTCAAAGGTATAACTAACTAAATAGTCCACTCAACATTGTAAAGACTACAATAAATTATCAATCAAGGTTTTTAAACTTGTGATGGTGCTACACTATATGTGTCTTCAAAGAATTGAGGCTACCTAGGTTATCCTATTTAAGGTATTTGACTTGCTAGAAAATTATAGAATTGCATAGCAGTGAAAGGAACATACCAGTGCAAATGGCTACGAGTGCTTACAGCTTAACCTGTAATTGAACTGTTTCTAATAAAGAATTATTGAACTAACTCAAAACTAATCAAGACTGGTAACTAAAATTATTCTAACATCTAGAGTACTATAGATTAAAAAAATGCATGATTTTCATGAACGTTCATTAATGATAATCAAAGTGTGAGGATCTATTTTGCTTTACATGCAATTTATAAAACAATGATGTATAGAAATAACTACTAACAAAAATAAAACAGTTATAAAGGTGGTGAAGAATAGTTACCTTGAGTGGCCTACTCAAGTGGTTTTCTTCACCTAACTAGAACCAAATCTAATATTAGATTCTACGCATCCATGTAAAATTGAACTTCATTCATTACACATCACAAAATATTACACAAAATCTTCTTCACATATTGTATTCAATAAAATCATTATAAATAATCAGCATGTTTGTTATTGATAACTTAAACTGAAAAGTAACTAATAAAAAAATGTTAAAAATCAACTAACTTCTCTAACTCAACCACCAGCTATATACAAGCATGAGGGAGTTTATTCTAAGAAAAAATTAATTGTAATCATTAACTGTAACTCCTAGATATCAAAGTATATACTTAAGATTGAATTGTTTGAACTATAACTAAAAAGAAAGAAGAGCTCTACTAGAATTGAAACTCTGTAAAACAGATTTGCAAGTAAACACACAAACAGTTATCCAAAATCCTATTATCAAAAGAATTTTTCTCTGGTGATTTATTCAATTGTCATAATGATGCACATCTAACACCATTAGGTGCCTCCATATGGTAGTTATTGCATTCAACTTGATCTAGCACTTCCCCTATTTCACCATCCAAATCTTCCTTTTGTTGTGGGCTATAGTTTCTCCTTGAGTTGCAAGGGGTTAATCCAGAAAACATATACACAAAGATAACTACCATGATTAAACATGGAATTCCATTCATATTTCATACATACTCACATATAAACCATGCAATGCTACTATATCATAACTATATTTCCATTACTATAATTTAGGTCCAAGTTGGTATTATAGGCATGAAAATATAGCATAGAATATGTAAGAGTACTATCTTAAATTTTGTCTAATGTTGTCTAAAACTATGCATAAAAATAACAGAAAGGAGGCTAATAAATGAACCCATCATTCCCCCCAACCATACTTTTTCTTTCCTTTTCCTACAGCTTGGGTAGTATTCAATGAGCATTGCTTCAGCTTCCTCTTGCTTCTTCTTGATGTCGAGTGTCCAACTAATTTTTCAAGTGACTAATAATGTCCTCCATGTTGGACAACAAATTACTTAATTTTATTTGTGAAATCCTAGTAGATGATCTGTCAATAGTGGATGTCCTCTCTCCTCTTGACCTCTTAGTGAACGTCCTAGAGTAGTTTTTGTAGACCTTGTAGATTTATTCACATGTTATTTGAGAGATATCCCCTTGCCCAATAATATTGAGGGAATCCATACAATCCTCAGTGACTCCCCTTAAAAATACTAACTTGAAGGATTCTTCTAATAACTTGATCTATGGGTTTTTCTTCAAGGAAAATTGAAATATCTCCACATAATCTTCTAATGGCTCATCCTACTTTTGTGACATTCTAAAAATTTATCTCTCCTCCTATCAATTCCTCTACAATAGTCTTGGTACTTCTCCAAGAATATTTTTTTCAAGGTATCCCAATCAAGGACAACATCCTTGCCTAATCCCATAAATCATCTTAGGTTTTCATCCTTTAGAGTGGCAGGGAAGAGTTTGATCCTATGAGCATTAGAATTATAGTCATAACTTGTGCATAGGACATCAAATTCAAACATAAATGTATCTATATATTTAGTCACCAACCCATAAAACACTAGTAATGTTGAAGGATGGATTTTCTTCAATACAATAGCCCTTTCTTGGTTGGTGATTGGGAATTCAAAGGTTGCACGTCCAAGATCATCCCCTGCATCACCCATGGCTTGGTATGTCCCCTCTGTCTATGTGCTAGATGTTGTTCATAGGGAAATTTCTTCTTTAGTATTACTCTCACTATGAGTATTGGATTCACCAATTTCTATAATGGATTCTTGGCATGTAGAGGGGAAGAATTTGTTCAACGGATCTCTTTTCCTCCACATACAATAAATATGGCTTTGTATAGTAGCGGTCTTACACATTATTAGTGTAACTTTCTGGTATGTTGATAAAAAAAAAACTTATCAGTCAGGTAATGCTAAAAAAATGTAAACTATGAAAGAATTGAAAAATAAGTCTATGAAGATATCACCTTCCCCAGAAATGGTACTAAAAATGTAGAGTCTAAACTAGTGTCTTGTAAACTTGGTAAGAGCTACACAATCCAAAGGTATAACTAGCTAAACAATCCACTCAACATTGTAACATTAAATTATTAACCAAGGTTTGTAAACTTGTGAGGGTGTTGCACTATATGTATCTTCAAATACTTGAGGCTACCTAGGTTATCCTATTTAAGGTATTCTACTTTCTATAACTTTATAGTATTACATAACAATGAAAGGAACAAACCAATGCTAATGGCTACAAATGCCCATAGCTTAACCAGTAACTGAATTGGTGCTAATAAAGAATTATTGTACTAACTCAAAACTGATCAAGACTAGTAACTAAACTTATTCTAAACTCTGGAGTACTATAGATTAATCAAATTCATGCATTCTCATGAATGGTCATTACTGATAATCAAAGTGTGAGGATCTATTCTAATTTACATTCAATTTCTAAAATAATGATCTTTATAGAAATAACTACTAACATAAATAAAAAAAGCTATAAAGGTAGTCAAGAATAGTTACCTTGAGTGGCCTACTCAAGTGGTTATCTTCACCTAATTAGAACCAAATATAATATCATATTATATGCATCCATGTAAAATTTAACTTCATTCATTACATATCACAAAATATTACACAAAATATTCTTCACATATTTTTATCAATAAAATCATTCTAAATAATGAACATGTCTATAATTGATAACTAAAACTAAAAATTAATTGATTAGAAAATATTGAAAACCAATTAACTTCTCTAAGAACTCAACCACTATCTATATACAAGCACTAGAGAGTTTATTCTAAGCAACAACTAACTGCAATCATTAACTACAACTCCTAGATATCAGAGTATATAGTTAAGATTGAATTGTTCAATCTATAAATAAAAAGAAAGAAGATTTCTAATAGAATCAACTCTGTAAAAAATATTTACATGTAAACACACAAACAGTTATCTAGAATCATATTATCAAAGTAATTCTTCTTCTCTAGCACTTTATTCACTTTTCATAATGATGCACGTCTTACTCCATCAGGTGCCTCCATATGATAGTTATTACATTTAGCTTGATCTAGCACTTCCCCTATTTTGTTGTCCAAATCTTCATTTTTGTTGTGGGTTGTAGTTTCTCCTTAAGCTACAATAGGCCAATCCACAAAACATATACACAAAGCTAACTACCATGATTAAACATGGAACTCCATCCACATTTTAAACATACACACATATAAACCATGCAATGCTTCTACATCATCACTATATTTCCATTACTACAATTTAGGTCCAAGTTTGTATAATAGGCATGAAAAGATAGCATAGCATAAGAGTATTGTTTGAAAATTTTGTCTAATGATGTCTGAAAGTATGCATAAAAACAATAGAAAATAGGCTAATAAATGAACCCATCAATATTGAGATAGTAAATTCAAAGTCTTCAAACACCAAGTTTTCCACGTTGGAAGGGAGTATTGTTGTTTTAAAACAACAAGCAAACTATAGTAAATCCATGCCCTATGCATTGATTGATATATAAGCACATTGTAATAATTATAGCACATAAGTAAGGTAGTATGGATAGTGCATAAACTATAAGGGTTGCACATAAACTTTATGTAATGTGTAAGTAATTAACATTTTGTTGAAACAAATATAGGAAGCATTAGTATATCTGCATGAGAGTTAATACGTAAGGATAAAAGTGCAAGACAAATTCAAATGCTATGAAGGTGGTGTTATTATGCAAAGTATAAATGAACTTTGACTTAGTCTTTTACTAAATAAGAAACTCCACAAGAATAGGTGTGTGGAGGATAAGTGGCAACATAGTGAAGAAATATGCTAACAAAATAAGATTGATCTATATCTTTTAACCAAAATTTGAGGTAGGAAGTAAATAGGAGAATAAGCCAAGTATAAAGTTGGAAAACTAAGTTGATCTTTAGGATACCATCACCTTGCAAATCTAATTATCTTTCTTTTTTTCCAAATAAACGAGTCGACTCATTCTTCATAGCTGAGTATGTTTTTGTTGAGAATCAATTCTAGTTATCACCTTTTATTGTTCTTGCTCAATTGACCTTTCTGAGTTGAGAAGTTTCAATGTAGATACCTTGTTTCTAGCCTTTAGTAACTGATCTTTACGTATAAATAGAGGTTTATTTCACTTCATTTGGGACGCATTCTTGCTTTCTAAATTCTAATTTTCTATGTGTTACCCTGCTGCATTATTGAGCTATGAGATTGAGAGGTTTTTAGCATAAGATTAGTGAGGGTTTAGAGAGATTTCTTTGTGGAGTTTGGTCAAGGGAAGGATTTGCAAACTATTTGGTGGAGGTTATTCTATGAAACTTGTCATATCAATTAGAGCTATTTGGTTATAGGCATGCTAGTTGTCTAATTTATTCTCTATTTTAAGTTGGAAAGATTGCTTGGTTAGCTTGTTTGTTTTTAGATGGATTTTTGTTTTTTTGAAACCTTTTGGTTGGGATGAATTTATACTTATATAGGAATATGTTCTATATATTGGAACAGTTATTAGAAATTATACTTAGTCAATTAGACTATAATATCATTACAATTAGGTGATATCTTGAATTGATAGCCTATGAAGTTAGGTGAAGCCTTGTAGTTAATATAGATTGTAACACCACATGAATAATGGCATAAAAGGAATATCATCATTAATAGGTTACAAACCTTGATGATAATTTATATGTAAATAGTATTGTGAAGAATATTGTTAGTGCATAAGCACCAAATCCTCACAAGTTGATAATGTCCTTCAGATATTATTCAAATATTTAGAACATTGTTAACATGTGAGTATTTGATTCTTACTTAATGTAGAAGTTTTATGATTTGTTTGTGATCTCTTGATCATTACATTTCTTTTGTTGGAAACCCTAGGTTAGGAATAACCTATTTTGTAGGGTTGTCTATGAGATTATTGATTGAAGCAAATAAGTTAGGTTAAACCTATATAATCTACTTGATGATTTGATTGTTGAATATACTATCATTTGGGGTAGTTTTATTTTTGAGTCCATACTTTTGAGTGAGTCCTTTATTGATGAGATTATAATTTGATTGAAGTCATTTATTTTTTATGGTTACCAAGAATTGGGACAAAGTTGTTTAGAAAGATGATTACAAGTTGGGAATTGAAAAGCAAAAATGGACTAGACCAACAAAGGCTCGGATAGAGTATAGTTTGGTTAAAGTGCAGATTGAACTTACCAACTTTTCAAAAAAAGTAAACATGTGTTTAGGTATTGCAAAAGCAAATTGGATATTGAGGGAGACTATGTGTCAAATCAAAAGAATAATTTGTAAACAACTTACAAAGGTGAGGACACAATTAATAAAAGGATCCTTAGGAAATCTTGTTAACACATCAACGAAAGGGGCCTTACAGAGGTAGGATATTCTTCTAATATGGTTAAAAATTATATTAGTATACATGGAAAAGAGAATTGGAATGAAATACTAGAGTAAATTTTAGCTTGTAGAGTTGTTGAATATTCATTAGATCTCATTATGGTGGATCCAACCATTGATTCTAAGAGATTAGAAGGGTAATGATGAATCCAATTTTGGGAATAAAAAAGTCTATTCAAGGCATGCCATAGAAGGTAAGAAAGGAAAGTACTAGTCTATCGACTATCAAAAAATCCAACAAAAAGGAATGATAAATCAATTCAATATGGAGTTCAAGGCAAATGTTTGGAAAAGAGTTCAACTTTAAGATGATCTAATATCGTGGAAACACTAAGTGGGGAAGAAGGAGAGTAGTTAGACTTAGATAAAGTACCCCATACAATGAAGATTAAGGATGTATTTTCAATCCAAAAGAACTTTTGACTTCCCCATAAGTCATGATTCAAAGACCTACAACCAAAGCCGTATATAACCACAACAAGGTTGGTAAAGTTAAAAGGATAAGGTATTGGAATTATTGGAGAAAGGTAGAGGGAAGGTCAAGGTTTATGACCAATGAGAAAGAAATACTTGCAACAAAAATTCTATATGAAATTGTTTTGAAAGAACAAACTGATAATATCATTGATACTTTGGAGGAAGATAGGCAATATACTTGATCATGAAAGGCAAGAATATTTCTTATGCAATAGAAAAAGGAAGAATTATATACTCATGATATGAGTTATAGAGAAAATGTTCATGCTTGAAACTAGGTATGTAATAATTGCTAACATCTTTGGGAAGACAATGTCAAGTCAACATGATTCAATGATAATTGTTACTGCGAACTCATATATATATCATTGAAATAAATAAATTGAGCTAAGGGTAGATTTATAACTTTACAAGAAATTGAAGGGCGAAATAAATTTAAGGAAATGGATATCTATGATGAAGGTAAACCAACTACAAACACAATTTGATCCAACACAAACCAACCATTTTTCCCTTACAATTCTACTTCATCCAACTCTTCAATGCTTCAATGGAGTTTCCCTCGCTATCCTAGATTTAAGTGGGTCTCTTTTACAAAGGAACACCCCTCTAAACCTTAAATAAAGTCCAAATAACTATTTATAGACCTTTTTCAAGTCTCAAAACCACCAAATCACCAACTTCTAAGAATTAGAACACCCCCTAACACTCTAATCCACCAAACCCTAGCTTTAAGCCCTTTTTGGCTAGGAACAAGGAGGGTTATTGAAAACCAATGCTTCAGACCTTCTCTCAACTTTCCACTACTTCAATCACACTATAATATACTTTAAATTTCTCAAAAATCCATTACCTAGCCTATGGCATCACTGTTTCATCAAACACTCACCCTAAATCACCATTTTCAATCCAAAATGCATAAAATTGTTAACTAGGCATCAAGCTCAGACCCTCAAATGACCTCCCCTACCCTCATAATCATGAAAATTCCTAATTCATACTATATGGGAACCATTCCACTTAGATACAGTGGGTACAATCAGTGGAATGGCCCTTCAATACATTTTAAAGACTATCAAACCCTTAACAGGGTATACATAGGTTGTTCCAAAAATCTTATTCAAATTCACACTGTAAATTCAATGATAAACTTTCAATCCCAAAGAAAATTGTTTTGAACACCTATCTTCAATAATTCCAACAAATTTTAGAGCACACTACTTCTGTACGGGGCCATACAAATCTAAGAAATAGTGAAATTACAAAAAAAATACAGAAAGCAGGGTTAATTTGTATTGATTTTCACTTTAAATCATTGGAGAGAGCTTTACATCAATGTATTGAACATATTTAAACATTTCCCACCAAAAAAAAAACTAAAAAACCACCTTAACCAACCTGTCGAACTAACATGACCGTTGGGATTCCTTACAAGTGCATTTTTGCAACTTTTGCAATCTTGCAACTTTACACCTTTTTTGACAACTTTTACAAAAATTGCACAAATAAGAAAACATAAACCCCATGACTCCCTATTACATTCAAAATGGTCTATTTTGACCTTATTCAAGAAAAATGACTCAAATCCACTTAAAATCCAACAAAAACCTAGACTAAGACCTTATTGATAAATTGTCTCAGTGCCCCTGCACCATACGCCCGGCCTTGAAACTTTTCCAAGTCTCTTGGAATTTGATATTTAACTAGTCCATCTTCATCTCTTTGACCTTATAATGCTCTTTTGAATAGTACTCTTGTCCCTTGAACCCAATTATGTACTTTTGCATCATGCCTTACA
>VDFB02174154.1:0-41518 GCA_007258455.2 Sequoia sempervirens
AAAGAGAAGGGTAAGCATGAATGTTTTATTGAAGATAAGGAACATGTAAGAGTTTGTTCAATGAGGAATGATAGTGCTCTAGGGAAGGCAACCATGAAGAATGCAAAGGTATATGGGACTGAGATTCTTGGGACAAAGATCTTTAGGAGAAGATATGAGGTTATGAAGAGTGAAGAAGAGTTGCAAGAACCTAAGCCATTTGGGAATGATGAAAACACTGAGGAAGAGGTGAGTTATCCACTGAATGTGCAAGAAATTGAAAAGAAGCAGGTATATGGAGATATGATTGACAAACCTATGGATAAAGGGGTCTTAAAAACTGAGGTAAAGGTAAAGGATGCAGGTACCAAAGATGAAAAAAAAGGAACAAGTCTTAAAAGGCTTGTAGATGATGAGAAGATTATGATAGGGACTGTTTGGTGTCCTGTGAAGTTGATTGCAGACAAAAATCAGTCTAATACTGGAAATACAGAAAGTATGGACATTGGAAATACAATGAAAAAGGTGGATAGTGAGGTGAAGGTATATGAGAGAGAATCCCAAGGGGTGTGGAACATGATGGAGAGTATATTGGTTGAGGTAAACCAATGTGAAAGCATGATGTTAGGAGGAGGTGAAGAACAGTTAAGTTGTGTTTATGAAGTTAGTAGGAAAAAGGTCCTTGAGGAAGAAAATAGAAGGCAAAGTATGGATAGTCAAGAGGATGACTTGCATAGCCCAATGATGGGGCATGAATGTAATGAGTTTGAGAGGACATTGTAGGTTAAGAACACAGTGATGAAGGAAGAAAAAGGTCTAATGCAAGGCCTTAATAGGGATAAAAATTTTATGACAGACAAAGACATGACAATTAGCTAGTTAGAATGGAAAGAAACAATGAAGGGAAATGTGAAAAGGATAGTGCAAGAGTATGAAGAAAAGGTTGTCACATGAAGGGTGAAGAAAATAGGATGAAGAGTTTGTTAGGGGTCTCTATGACGACATGGACTAAGAGTGCAGGGAAATCAAAGTTAGGCCATGAGAAGGCTAAAGTTGTGAAGTCTCCACTTGAAATGGAGAGAAGAGGAAGGACTGAGGTAAGGGTAGAGAATTTTCCTTGGTTAATGAAAATTTTTGTTGAGCAGTTGTTTGCTATTATGACAGTGGTAATAGGGATGGTAAGTGTGAAGAGGAAGCTCAAGAAGCAAAAGATAAAGGAAGTTATTTGTTGCTTCCTCATTGTGTTGATACTATTGATGGAGGTCAAGCCAAAGGTAAAGATGAAGGACAGCCATATGCTGATTTGGTTTGTAATGAAAGAAGTAGAAGGGCAGGAAAAAGGAAGATGGGTGAAGGACAATCAAAGCCTAGAAGTGCAGATTCAAGTTGACAGAGCAGACATGAAGAGTCAAAGTGACAAAGCAAGCATGAAATTTCAAGAGGAGGACAAGTATAAGCCCAAGGTGAAGATGAGACAATTGTAGGGACAAAGAGGAGTATATAATCACATTTTTTTTGCAGGTATAGAAGTTTCCAAGGGACTTGGAAGAATTTTAAGCCAAGGTGTATGGTGCAGGAGCACCTAATACACACATTTTCAAAATTCAGCAGTGGTTGGAAAGTATTAGGAAACTTGGGGGTATTTGAGTCATTTGACGTTTGAATAAGGCATTTGAACCCATTAATGATGTAATTAGGGGTATTTGATGTTAGTTAGTTCAAAAATTACAAAAGGTTGCATAATAATGTACTTATTGTCAACAAATTGTTAAAAGTGAAAAACTAGGCAATTAGGGGTCTAATTGGTAAAAAGTTGGTTTCCAATGTCCACCCAATTAAAAATGTCAATTGGAGGATGTTGGAAAGGGTGGTTGGATGTTAAATAAGCCTCTCATGGTTGAGGCATGGTTGTTGAATCATTTTTTTTTTAAGTTCTAATGAAAAAGTGGTTGTTTTTTGGGAATTTCTATGTGTAAATGTGCTGCTAAAATGTGTGGTACGACCTTTGTATGACTTATACGGGCTCAACCCTATTATGGTTGGAAAGAGGAGAGTGTCATATTTCATTTGAAAGTGGTTTGGTGAATTTTCATTGAGTTTAGAGGGTTTTATTGACATTTTATTAAAATTTCCAGTGCACAGCCATTAGAGGGTTTGAAAGTCTAAAATGTAGTTTTTGACCATTCCACCCATTGTATGCCACTGTAACTCAGTGGAATGGTCTAATATGATGTAAATTAAATGTGTGTAAGTTTTGGATGCATAGGTAGACATCTATGACTTTTTAAGGTGATGCCCTAGTTGAATTTTTGTGCATTTTCAATGCAAATGAAGGTGTAGAAGTTGAATTTTTGTCAATTGATGTTATGGCTTCCCATGTGAAGGTTTTGTGAGCATGTGCAGGTCTAATGGGACATTTTCCAAGTGGTTGCAAGGTTTTGTGTGGTGTGGAGATGTCATTTTCATTAAACCCTCCCAATTTGTAAGCAAAAATGAGGGTTTCTAGTTTTGGGGTCTTAAAATGCAAGACTAACTCAAGAGGTTGTTGATTTAGATGTTTTATGACATATTTATCTGATGTTTTGAGGTTTTGAGTGAATATTGCATGATTGAAGGGTATTTTTTTTTTAAATTGGACCAATTTAGGCCTAGTTCAAGAGAGGCCAGTCATAGAACTCTTATACTTTCTGAAACAAGTGTTTAAGAACTTCTGATATGTTTGAATAGGCCATAATGGGTATCCAAAAAGAATTTGGGTTCATGGGTGTGAGGTGTATTTGAAAATTTATTCCTTTTTTTCTTTAATTTTGGAAGGTTGCTTGGCATTGAGGGTGAGTTGAATGCATGATAAATAAGAGTTGTCTATTCCAGAGTTGATATTTTCATTGTTGTGAATGACCTCCACCTTGGCTCTACATCATAGTGGTATCAGAGCGAGGAAGTAGATCTATTGAAGATTGAAGAAGCATTTGGATTGAATCATTTGAAGATACAAGATACAATGGAATTGAAAAGGTTGGATGAGAAACAAGAACAAATGAGAAATGCTCTTTTCCAGACCAGATGCAAATGCAAAGGTAAGATATGTAAGGTACTGATTGATTCAGGTTCATTAGATAATTATGTCTCAGAGGAAATGGTTGAAAAATTGCATTTGACAAGGCTAAAACATGAATCACCTTACAAGGCATATTGGGTAAATAGTAATCAGCATGTTGTGGTTTGAGAGAAAGCTTTCGTAGATTTTCAGATTGGTCCTTATAATGATGTTGTATTATGTGATATAATTCCTATAAGAGATTTCCATATGATACTAGGAAGGGTTTGACATTTTGATAGATTTGCTAAACATGATGGGAGACTAAATGTGTATGAAATTGAAAAGGATGGGCAAAGGTATATCTTGAATTTTTTGCAGTATAAAGGGACACAAAGAAGGATAGGCATGTGTGGAAAAAGAGAGTTGTTGGAACAAAAGGAACAAGGGTATAAGGGAGAGACAAAAAGGCATGGCATAGAAGCAATGTTGAAAGCAAAACACCATGAGGAAGAATTGAGGAAAACAAAACAATTTGAAGACACAAGGGAAACAAAGAAAGTGAAGGACAAAGATGAAAAGACCTTGAAAGAGCAAGGTAAGCATGAATGTTTTATTGAAGATAAGGAACATGTAAGAGTTTTTTCAATGAGGAATGATAGTGTTCTAGGGCAGGCAACCATGAAGAATGCAAAGGTATATGGGACTGAGATAGAGTGTTGTGAAAAGAAGATTCTTGGGACAGAGATCCTTAGGAGAAGAGATGAGGTTATGAAGAGTGAATAAGAGTTTCAAGAACATAAGCCATTTGGGAATGATGAAAGCACAAGGGAAGAGGTGAGTTATCCACTGAATGTGCAAGAAAGTGAAAAGAAGCAATTATATGGAGATGTGATTGACAAACCTATGGATAAAGGGGTCTTAAAACCTGAGGTAAAGGTAAAGGATGAAGGTACCAAAGATGACAACAAAGGAACAAGTCTTGAAAGCCTTGTAGATGATGAGAAGATTATGATAGGGACAGTTTGGTGTCCTGTGAAGTTGATTGTAGACAAAAATAAGTCTAATACTGGAAATACAGAAAGTATGGACATTGGAAATACAATGGAAAAGGTGGACAGTGAGGTGAAGGTAGATGAGAGAGAATCCCAAGGGGTATGGCAAGTGATGGAGAGTAGATTGGTTGAGGTAAACCAATGTGAAAGCATGATGTTAAGAGGAGGTGAAGAACAATTAAGTTGTGTTTTTGAAGTTAGTAGGACAGAGGTCCTTGAGGAAGAATGTAGAAGGCAAAGTATGGACAGTCAAGAGGATGAATTGCATAGCCCAATGATGGGGCATGAATGTAATGAGTTTGAGAGGACATTGCATGTTAAGAACACAATGATGGAGGAAGAAAAATGTCTGATGCAAGGCCTTAACAGGGATAACAATTTTATGATAGACAAAGACATGACAATCAGCCAGTTAGAATGGAAAGAAACAGTGAAGGGAAAAGTGAAAAGGACAGTGCAAGAGTATGAAGAAAAGGTTGTCACCATGAAGGGTGAAGTAAATAGGATGAAGAGTTTGTTAGGGGTCTCTATGAGGACATGGACTAAGAGTGCAGGGAAATCATAGTTAGGCCATGAGAAGGCTAAAGAGTTTGTGAAGTCTCCACTTGAAATGGAGAGAAGGGGAAGGACTGAGGTAAGGGTAGAGAATTTTCCTTGGTTAATGAAACTTGTTATTGAGCAGTTGTGTGTTGTTATGATAGTGGTAACAGGCATGGTAAGTGTGAAGAGGAAGGTCAAGAAGCAAAAGATAAAGGAAGTTATTTGTTGCTTCCTAGTTGTGTTGATACTATTGATGGAGGTCAAGCCAAGGGTAAAGATGAAGGAGGACAGTCATATGATGATTTTGTTTGTAATGAAAGAAGTTGAAGGGAAAGAAAAAGGAAGATGGATGAAGGACAATCAAAGCCTAGAAGTGCAGATTCAAGTTCATAGAGCAGACATGAAGAGTCAAAGTGACAAAGCAAGCATGAAATTTCAAGAGGAGGACAAGTATAAGCCCAAGGTGAAGATGCAAAAATTGCAGGGACAAAGAGGAGTATCTAATCACATTTTTTTTGAAGGTACAAAATTTTCCAAGGGACTTGGAAGAATTTTAAGGCAGGGTGTATGGTGCAGGAGCACCCAATACACACATTTTCAAAATTCAACATTAGTTGGAAAGTATTAGGAAACTTGGGGGTATTTGAGTCATTTCACGATTGAATAAGGCCTTTGGGCCCATTAATGATGTAATTAAGGGTATTTGATGTTAGTTAGTTCAAAAAATACAAAAGGTTGCATAATAATGTACTTATTGTCAACAAATTGTTAAAAGTGAAAAACTAGGCAATTAGGGGTCTAATTGGTAAAAAGTTGGTGTCCAATGTCTACCTAATTAAAAATTTCAGATGGAGGATGTTGGGAAGGGTGGTTGGATGTTAAATAAGCCTCTCATGGTTGAGGCATGGTTGTTGAATCATTTTTTTTTAAGTTCTAATGAAAAAGTGGTTGTTTTTTGGGAATTTCTATGTGTAAATGTGCTGCTAAAATGTGTGGTACGACCTTTGTATGACTTATACGGGCTCAACCCTATTATGGTTGGAAAGAGGAGAGTGTCATATTTCATTTGAAAGTGGTTTGGTGAATTTTCATTGAGTTTAGAGGGTTTTATTGACATTTTATTAAAATTTCCAGTGCACAGCCATTAGAGGGTTTGAAAGTCTAAAATGTAGTTTTTGACCATTCCACCCATTGTATGCCACTGTAACTCAGTGGAATGGTCTAATATGATGTAAATTAAATGTGTGTAAGTTTTGGATGCATAGGTAGACATCTATGACTTTTTAAGGTGATGCCCTAGTTGAATTTTTGTGCATTTTCAATGCAAATGAAGGTGTAGAAGTTGAATTTTTGTCAATTGATGTTATGGCTTCCCATGTGAAGGTTTTGTGAGCATGTGAAAGTCTAATGAGACACGTTCCAAGTGGTTTCAAGGTTTTGTGTGGTGTGTAGATGTCATTTTCATTAAACCCTCCCAATTTGTAAGCAAAAATGAGGGTTTCTAGTTTTGGGGTTTTAAAATGCAAGACTAACTCAAGAGGTTGTTGATTTAGATGTTTTATGACATATTGATCTACTGTTTTGAGGTTTTGAGTGAATATTGCATGATTGAAGGGTATTTTCTTTGTAAATTGGACCAATTTAGGCCTAGTTCAAGAGAGGCCAATCATAGAACTCTTATACTTTCTGAAACAAGTGCTTAAGAACTTCTGATATGTTTGAATAGGCCATAATGGGTATCCAAAAAGAATTTGGGTTCATGGGTGTGAGGTGTATTTGAAAATTTATTCCTTTTTTTCTTTAAGTTTGGAAGGTTGCTTGGCATTGAGGGTGAGTTGAATGCATGGTAAAGAAGAGTTCTCTGTTCTAGAGTTGATATTTTCATTATTGTGAATAACCTCCACCTTGGCTCTGCATCACTCTCCTTATATGGTAGATTATCCAAATCATCTAACATCTCCAGATGTTCCTTCTTCACTTCCTTCTCCACAGTAGAAAAATCTTGAGAACATTTAACCACACCAATCCCCTACATATCCAAGGGGCCAGTCTCATTAGGCTTCATCTCCATCTTAGAGTTACCCATATCAGTAGGACCACTCAACTAACCACCCAAATTAACCGACACCTTAAGCTCTTGCACTAGGGAACTCTCTAGCAAACCATCCTTACTAGGAATAGGGTTTCCCTACGAAGCATTCTAAACACAATCAAAATTTAAGGGATCCATATCACCCATAGGATGAAAACCCTTCAAACCCTCATTACCCATAGGATGACAAACCTTTAAACCCTCTTTTCCAGAAGACAATGCAGGATTCACATTTAAACTAGGGGCAACCACCTCAATGCCTATCTCAATTTTCCTTTTGGCCGAAGCTTTAACTTTCTTCATGCCTTTGGTTTTCCGCTTCGAAGATTTTTTGACAGAATTGGCCATAGTCTCCCACAACTCCACATGAGTCTCATAGCCCTTACCCCATTCTTCTGATTCCTCATCCCTTTCCTCAAAGTCTCCTTCATGAACAAAAATATCCTCATATTCTAACTCTTCCTCCTTCGAACTACCGACCCATTCACCGAAAGAGTCCCTTGTTTCATACCAATCATTTTTAAGTCCCTTCTTACCAAGAGTTTTAGGGGAGGCCGAGATCAACTTTAGCTTGACATGAGAAAAAAATAAAACACATAATCCCTTGATGAAGAACCCCCTTCTTAGGGTTCTTTCTTTCGTCTTCAATACTCTTCTCCATAGAATGTAATAGGTAAAAAGGAAATGAAACTGAAACATTATGCCTAAAATGATTTAAGAGAATAAAATGGTTAGTGTAAACCACCGAGAATCTACTTTCAAGGGTGAAGTAGTACATAATGGCCAACACAAGGTCCCTCCAAAGCAGCTCTAGGGACTTCCTAGCATAAGCTCCACTTCCAATTTCCTTAATCTTCTTCCTCTTGTTGTGTTTAAAGAAATTTGCAAAAGCCTTCTTAGTCGCTCCCTTGTCTCTAAAAAACTTTCTCCTAGCAACTAAAAGACTAGTTACCTTTGCAATAAAATCCTCATCAGTTCAAAACTCATTGCCCTAGTAATGCAAAGAGCTCCCATTCCATCCTTTCACAAAGAAATCTATTACATTAGGGTCTGGGCCTTGAATTCTCTACATAAATTGAGTAACCCCCAATTCTAAGTGCTCGCACATAGTAGCATTTTTCTGAAACTCTTCATAGGAACTCAACTCAATTCTACTTTGGTCACCACCCATAGTGACATGCAACAAAAAAAAACCAAAGAACACCTAGAAGAAATGAAAAAGTAAAATGAACCAGGCGCTACTCAAAAAAATACAACAAACACCCACAATATGTGTGGGCTTATCATTCCAAGTACAACCTTGCCAAAATTTCCAGTCCATCCTTCTACAAAAACCAAGGAAAGAATAATGAAACTAAAAGAGCAAAGGGTCGATGTGCAAAACCCAACTTAAAATCATAATGAAAAACCTTTCCCCAAGAACATCTCAACTAGAAACAAGCCAATTAGTCATCATTATAAATACACTTCAGATTAAGAGGTAGCGATTCAAAAGAATCCCACTTAGATCTCTCGGCCACTACCATGTTGGCAACCCCATTAGCCATCATGTTCGCTTCAGGAAAAAACATGTGTGATTTTGATCTCCTAAAAAGAGTTAATAATAGATTTCAAGTCATTAATAAAATTGGAAATTGACCATGAAGGAGGACATTTCATCATGAGACAATTAATCACATTAAGAGAGTCCCCCTCTAGCCATAGTTTAGGAACACCTTGTTTCTTAGCCAAAACTAATCCATGATAAGCTGTTGCAGCCTCCGCATAAAAAAATAATTGTACAGTAGAAAATCAAATTCAATCAGTTATGTCTTTTTTTCTTGCACACTTATCTGAAAGACATAGGGTATTCACCATACATTTCCCTTGACAAAGCAAACATGTGCTTTCATTTATTTTTACTGTATATCTCTGAAGTGAAATTGTTGTTACATAATGATGCACTGAGAAAATAATATATACAAAAAAATACAAAGAAAATGTTTGAAATTTAACATGCAACCTACTATGTTGTGTTGAAAGGAATCAAGATTAACTGGGACAAGAAATAAAAATAAAATTTTGATGATTGTACTTAAAAGTGAACAGGATATGAAAAGTGTGGACAATGATGGTGCTGAAATTGAAAACCCTGATTCTGATGACATTACTGTTTTATGTCATTAGAGATAAAGAGCATATACAATTTTATATACATAGCAAATGAATATTTGAAACTAGTAAACTGAAAATGTAAACACTGTAATATTTTTCCTTAAACAATAATTCAAATACTCACTTACAAAAAAGGGTGAAGCATTTTCTATTCAAACTATGTTTTCTTTAATAGATATAATAGTAAGAGAATATTTACAAGTACAAGAATATATACACCGTTTCATAGAAAATAAGGAATGTTTTATAGAATATATCTTTATAATGTAGGAACTTCCTTTGTCAGATATTTGGAAATTCCTACACATAAGTTCTTCAGAGTGAAAACACCCAGAAGTGTTTCACACCGGCTCAAGGTACAATCATAAATTAATGCATGTTTTTGATTATTTTAGATGGAGATTGGAGAAAATGCAGAGCCTGAGTGTTCAACTAGCAAAAGAACAAGATATGTACGTGGACGTGGACCTAAAACTATTAAAGAAACAATTCAAAAAAGTGATTGTACAAAGACAAGTAGATTTATGATCTTATATTTAGAATGTGCAAACTTTCTCTATTGGATATTAAAGATGTCAGGTTGGATCAGAAACTAGATAAGAAAACTTATGATTTTATCTTTAGAATGTAGGAACTTCCTCTACTGAATATTTGGAAATTCCTACACACAAGTTCTGCTTGGAGAGAAAACACCCGAAAGTGTTTCAGACCGGCTCAAGGTACAATCCAACTTGGTTATGACATCGATAGAAATCCAATTTTTCCTGAACCATCCATACTCGAACGTTGCATCACAATCTATTCTTCCTGCACATAAAAATGCTACATATTAACCCATTCTAAATAAAACTCAAAATACCATGAAACAATGAGTCCCTATATTAGTAAGTAGACAGTCTATAGGGCATAGTTTGATTTTATACAAGGATGCTTATGAAAGGAATCTTCAAATGATAGTGAGTGAGTTGTTTGAGATTGTAGTTGATGGTGCAATATCCAGTCTTAAAGGCAATTAGAAAAGCATTAAATGTGTAAGAAAATCAAATTGTACATAACAAACAATTAAAAATGTTATCTTGCATAATGCCTTAAGTTTGAAGACAAAAATATCATTGTATCTTGATGAAAGTAGTGACCTTAATGGTCAATCACTGGCAACCATGATTTTAAAACATGCTATTTTGTTTATGGAGGCAACATTTCAAGCAAGGTGACGAGTGGTAGTTTGGAACAATGGTAGCTATGAAGGACATGCTTTATATGCATACTATGCAGTCTAGCTTAAGATAACGTTCTTAGAAGAGATTGAAGGTGGATTATGGAACTCAAGGGTTACCATGATAAAGATTAAAGAAAAGATTGAGATCTATTTAAAAGCCACTATAATGAAGATATTAAAAATGTCAAATGCAAAACCCTAGTAGCTGGAGTAATGAACACAGTGCAAAAGAGGACAATGTGCTAGGGCAGATTTAGGAGATCTCCATATTATCTAATCATAGGAAAATACATCATTTATTTATTTTTTTAAATTAAAATAAATTATTGTAAACCCTATATAGGACACATTGATACTTCAAAAGCATCTAATTTATTTTTTTAAATTATAATAAGTCATTCTAAACGCTATATAGGATACATTGATACTTCTAAAGCATTTGAAGGAATTTGAGATTATGCAAACATATGTCAATTAAATACATGGATTACAAACAGTAGCGTGAACATTGTAACCCTTGTTGATCAGAGCAAGAATGAGATAAACAACAATGAATCCTATGCCTCCTATCACACACATCTCCTTACCATTCTCTGTCATTCTTTACTGAAACACTTCTCCATTTTGCCAGGCTACGCCTAAAAATAACATTTCAACAAAGGTTTTATTGTATATGTTTATTAAAATGAAAACTCCATTCTGGTGGGCTATGCCTGAAAATAAGATTTTGAATTTTTTTTTAGAGTATGTTTATTAGAGTTTTAGTGTATTTTGGCGGGCTCTATACAAATGATTTATTCAAATGGATTGTGACTGATGTGATTTGCTACATTTAGTGTTGCAAATTGTAATGATGCCACGATTACCGTACTACTGCCGTCTCTTATTATACCCACTATGGTATGGAAATGTTTTTCCCTTCCCTTCTGCTATTTACCACACTACCACCTTGCTCAAGGATTCTTGTTGTGGGGTTGTGGTGTATACCATTCTACCGCATATTTTTCTCACCTTCCCGGTGGTATAGTGGTGTATGCTTTTGATCATTACTTGAAGAGTGTCGATGAGACAATCTTCTTTGTCTTACCGATATCTCAATGTCTCATCGACATTAGATCTTATGTTCCTCTGATGTTGGTTGCCAGTGTTGATGAGACAAGTTAATATCTCTTGCCAATATGCCACTGTCTCATCGATATTTTCCTTCGATGGTATTTCTTTATATATTAGTGTAACTCTTCCATGTCGAGGAGACTTGTGATTATCGCTGTAGTATGGCAATGTTTTTCCCTTCCCTTCAGCTATTTACCGCATTACCGCCTTGCTCAAGGCTTCTTGCTGCACAGTTGCGGTGTATACCACTCTACCGCATATGTTGCTCACCTTCCCGACGGTCTAGCGGTGTACGCTTTTGATCATTACTTGATGAGTGTCGATGAGACAATCTTATTTGTCTTACCAATATCTCAATGTCTCATCGACATTACTTTGTTATATCCAAGAGTTGTGTTTCACCAAGCACTTGTAGATATACCTTGTCGATGTGACGTAAGTGATTCTCTCCTCGATATGCCCATATCTTGTTGACATTTCACTATTTTACATCATCGATGAGACATATAAATAAGGGAAAATTTCAGATTTAATGTGTTGAAAACAACAAATTAACTAAACCCTATCAAGCACCATGAAGCACAAACTAGAATGAAAATGCAAATAAACAAAGGAAATGCAAACCAATTTTCAAACTAGACTTGATTGACCTCCATGGCTCTTCTCCACCTGCATGAGAATGCAAGATTTTGAAGGTTGATTGTTGGATGAATGTTGGTTGCTCAATTCAGTAGCATAACATTGACATGGGGATGATAGATGAATGACAATAGATAGGAATGGATGAAAGACTGAAGAATGATTTTGACAAAGATAAGGATACTTGAAGAATCAACCCCAAATGGCTTATGAGAGAGTTTATTTATAGGAAATGTCTAATTTGGATTGATGGTTGAGATTGAATGTCAATAAGATGTCTTAATCAATGGCCAAGATTGAATGTTGTAGTATGGACTAGGGTTAGGTCAAAATTAGGGCAATGACAAGAAATGAAGGATTGAGATTGAATTATAGATAATTCAATCAAGGGATGAAATTGAATGAGATGTCAAGAGATAAGATTTGATGTGGAAGATAAGATTGGCACGGACAAAGAGGTGATAGGAGAAATTAAATAATAAAATTATTTAATTTAGGTGGCAAATGAATAATTAAATAATAAAGATATTATTTATTTATAGAGGAATGTGACAAAGGGAATCATTTTGAATTAAATAATGATTTAATTCAAAATTCAAGAGAGTGGACCAAATTAAATAAATAAAATTTATTTAATTTATGAGAGAAGAGGCTAATGAATAATTAAATAATTAAAATAATTATTTAATTATAGTGGATAGTGGACAAAAATTAAATAAATAAGAATTTATTTAATTTTAGAAAGAAGGGGACCTAATTAGTGGCGTAATTAAATAAATAAAATTTATTTAATTAATCAAAGAGGAGAATAAAGATAAAAATGAATTAATTAAATAATTAAAATTATTTAATTAATAGAAGAATTATGACTTTAGAAAATAATTAAATAATTAAAAATTATTTAATTATTAAGAATGAAAGGGGCAATGTTGAATAATCTAAGAGTTGCAAGACTAGGACAATTTTATGTGTCTACAAGACATATAAATAAGTATCTTCAACATAGGGGTGTCTAAATTGACGCTAAACCTTGAAGCTAAAGTGAGCTAAAAGTGGTGCTAAACTCGCTAAACTCAGAGCCAAATGGCACTAATGGTGCCACACTCGAAAGCCAATATCGATGCTAATTTTGAGCAAGTGCACCTAACATTAATTTTGACTTGTCCTCGGGTAAAATAAATGCAAAAAATAGTGCCATCCGATAAATAGCAGCGTTTTTCCAAAAATTTGCAAAAAATACATTTAAAATAGTGATTGGAATAAAAATGCAGCAAAATCGAAGAGTTTGCTTGGTGTTCTGAGGCGATATATTGATGCAAAATGATAGCGATGTGATGCAACCAACAAATTGTCTATCCTCTCACAAGCACATGACAATGGTCTATGGTTGTCCTCCATAATCACATAAACCACAATCTACAATGGTTATAAAAGAGAAAACCATAAATGGATTTTTTTTTTGTGGGAAACGAATATGTTTTTCAAGTTTTCCTCCTCTCCACTGTGTTCAATGGTTAGATGAAAGTTCCATATTACACTTAATATATAGCCTATTATTCTAAGAATTCCTTTTTGAGGCTCAAAGAAATAATAACTAAAAAGGTACATCTAACTTCAGATACATATATATCGGTATAGATTCCATTTTTCAAGTGCATATATATGCATTGCATGCATTGGAAGTTTCAATGGTTTGATCAATGTTTCATATTATAGTTAATATACAACCTATCATTCTAAGAATTGCTTTTTGACACTGAAATAAATTAAAAGTACAAAGGTGCATCTAACTCTAGGTACATATATATTGGTATAGATTTTTCTTTGTAGCTGCATATATCTGCATTGCATGCTTTGGTTGCATATGTAGATATCTATTGCTTGGGTATATAAACACACAAAAAGTATCTATAGAAATGTATGTATGTTGGATTAGATGCAGACAATATACATATATAGATAGATGCAAACTTATATATATATATATGTACATATCTGCACATAGGGAAAATAAAATGAAACACAACAAAAGAAGGCCTACTCTCCACCCTACCATATTGGTCCTGGAGCCTCATAGGCTCTCACCAAACCCCTGAGAAAAAATATACATTATCCACCACTGCGATCAATGGTGAGATGAATGTTTCATATTAAACTTAATATATAGGCTATCATTCTAAAAATTAGCCAAGGAAGGATGAGCTAGTGTGGGTGTTTGTTGCAAGTATTTGGGCTAACAATTTTCACAGATGTAGTCTCTATGCTATACATAATAGAGTTGGGTTCTTTGGCATTTTGCTAGCTTTTTTTTTCCACACTTGATGTAGAACTAGAACTTGAACACGTTTGAAGAGCTTAGAACCATAATATGACGAAGACAATAAAGTGCTTGCAAACACCAACTTAAAGAGCAACAATGCAACTAAAGAGATTAAGCCAAGTCAAAAAGTCACAATTATTTAGTAGCATGATGGACAAGAAGAACCAAGAGGACAAGTTCTATTCACATGTGCATATGGGTGTGACAGACAGGAAGCAAGGAAAACAAAACTTTGAAAGATGTATATATATGGATGTTGTCTATAACTAGTTTTAGATATATACATGTCCACATATAAACTTTTTTTTCATTAAAGGCTATAAAATAGAGCTTCTTGCAAACACCAACTTAAAGAGCAATAGTGCAGCTAAAGAGATATACATGTGCACATATTAAATTTTATTTGTTGAAGACTATAAAACAAAGCATCTTACCTCAAAAAGTGCATGTAACTTTAGATACATATATATCAGTATAGATTTTGTTTTGTAAGTATATATATATGCGTTGCATTCCTTGTATGCATAATAGGCAGTACTATATATGAATGTTGGCTACATCTAATTTCACATATGTTTTGGATGTTGTTTTTCTTTTTTTTCACAAAAATAACTTGGATATTGTATTCCCAAGACAATTACTTCACACAAGAATAGGTACAACATGTTTCAATTAACAACAACAATTTGAATAAATTTACAATGCTGCTCTCGAACAAGAAAACTGCAACTATCAATTGAAACATATATACCCTTTCTTCTGTCAAATTTTTTGCCAATTTTGGATGAATGGAAAGAAGGGGCAAGCCGTGCGAAGTGGAAATTAATTTTTGTGGGAAAGGAATGTACATTTGTACCATATATGAATGTTGGCTACATCTAATTTCACATAGAAACACATCTGCACATAGGGAAAATAAAATGAAACACACTAAAAGAAGGCTTGCTCTCCACCCTACCATATTGCATCATGGATCCTCAAGGGCTCTAAACAAACCTCCGAGCAAGAAGATAATTTGTCGAGCACTATAATTAATGTTGAGATCAATGTCTAGAAATTTTTGGATGAATGGACAGAGGGCCAAGTTGTGCCAAGTAGCAATTAATTTTTGTGGGAAAGGAATGTACATTTGGACCATATATGAATGTTGGCTACATCTAATTTCACATAGAAACATATCTACACATAGGGAAAACAAAATGAAACACACTAAAAGAAGGCTTGCTATCCACCCTACTCTATTGCATCATGGAGCCTTGACGACTCTCAACAAACCCCCAAGCAAGAAGATAAATTATCTAGCATGATAATCAATGCTAAGATCAATGTTTAATATCAAACTTAATATATAGTGTATCATACATATGAATGTTGTCTGCATCTAATATCATAAACATACACATCTACACATAGGGAATATAAAATGAAACACAACAAAAGAAGGCCTGCTCTCCACCTTACCATATTGGGTCATGCAGACTCATAGGCTCTCACCAAACCCCTTGAGCAAGAACATACATTATCTACCACTGTGTTCAATGATTAGATCAATGTTTCATATTGCACTTAATATACAACCTACCATTCTTAGAATTACTTTTTGAGGCTGAAAGAAGTAATAACTAAAGAGGTGCATCTAACTTCAGATATATATATATCAGTTTGGATGCATATGTAGAAATTTGTTGCTTGCATATATACACACACAAAAAGTATGTGTGGAAATGTATGTATGTGGAATTAGATGTAGACAATATACATAAGCAACTCCCAATCAGAAAAGTGGATTAAATTGGTAATCCCAAAAGAATAAATATATGAAGGAGTATATATGAATGTTGCCTACATCTAATATCACATACATACATATTTGCACATAGGGAAAATAATAAGAAAGTAATTGTGGTGGCTCAGAGCTCTTATAGAAGGTACAACCAGAGAACAACACCCAACAATGGCTTATCAAAAATTGTGCAAATTGTTTTATTGATCATGTTTTCTCAAGTTTTAAATGGCAGGTGTTATTACAACCATCACCAAACCATTTCCACTATACATAAATCATACATCAATTAATGTTGAAGCGCCAAGCCCTACCAACCAACGTTCAATTTCACTGGCCTTCTCTATCGACATGCCAAGTGTATTTATTTTTTCATTTATGTAATTTCAAGCTCTCCACCTTTTTTCCAACTGAACGAGAACCACACAATGGGAGTTTGGAAAAATGGGAAGGCTGACGAAATTCGTGGCCTAAGTGTTTCCACAATAAGCCTATCAACTTAACAAATAACAAATTCCTACATATGCATCCAATGCATGAAATGCATATATATGTAGTTGCAAAAAAAAATCTATACCGATATATGTATCTGAAGTTAGATGCACCTTTCCGTGTAGCGGAAATGGTTGCAAGGAAATAAAATGGTTTAGGTTATATAGTTTATGATATTTCCCATACGACATTGTTGATTGTTATTCTCTGGATTTAGCTATATTGTTTCATTTATGATCTCCATATAGTGGCGATGGATGCAAGGCGATTGAATAGTTTATCTTGTTTTCGATAAGGCACTGTTGGGAATGTTTGCATGAAATTATTAGAATGATAGGATGTATATTAACTGTAATATGAAACATTAATCTAATCATTGAACATAGTGGTGGATAATGTATGTTCTTGCTCGGGGGTTTGGTGAGAGGCTCAGATAAATAACATCCATCCTTCCAAAGAATAAGCATAGGAAGGAGTTGATACCCACACATTGTTGATTGTTGTTCAATAGGTTCAACAAGATTATTTCATTTATGATTTCCATGTAGTGGTGATGGTTGCAAAGGAATAAAACAATCTAAATATACGCTTAGAAAGAAAAATCTATACATATATATATGCATCTAAAGTTATATGTAGATAAAACACATATATATCCATAGGTGGACTTGTTAATATAGAAATCACCATGAGAGTAGAGGAAATAAACGTCACTTGTTAATATAGAAACCATACATGAAACAATGTTGTCGTGGTAGAATATGCCAAGTGATGTTTATTTCCTCTACTCTTGTGGTGATTTCTATATTAACAAGTCCACCTATGGATATATATGTGTTTTGTCTACATATAACTTTAGATGCATATATATCTGTATAAATTTTGCTTTCTAAGCGTATATTTAGACTATTTTATTCCTTTGCAACCATCACCACTACATGGAAATCATAAATGAAATAATCTTGTTGAACCTATTGAACAACAATCAACTTAATGTCTTTATTCTTTGAAGGATAGATATTATTGTGAGCCTCTCCTGTACATTATCACCACTATGATTAGATGTATTTCATAATGCAATTAATACGTCCTCTCATTCTAAAATTTCATGCATTGGTGCTTATCCAAAACAATAAAGTAAGCCTTCAAACCATCCTATATATGGAGATCATAAATGAAAAATATAGCTAAAATCTGAGAATCAAAATCAACAATGCTTATATGGAAAATGTTATAAACTGTAATAAACCATTTATTTCATGTCTGACTACCCTTCTGAAGTGCATCTGGCTTCAGATACTCGTATGAATTTTGCAACTATATATGTCATTGCATGCATTGGATGCCTTATCAAAGTCTGATACTTGTTAGGTGATAGACATTGTGAGAGACACTAGACCCTGAGACCCTAAGCCTTGCTTTTCAAACTCACACGATATCTGGGTTGGAAAATTAGCCAGCACAATTATAAATGAAAAAAAAAAATAAATATGCTTAACTGGATAGAAGGCGATGGTTCAAGCAGTGAAACTGGTGAACAACACCAGCTGTGATGATGTGTCTCTATACTGTGGCAATGTTGGTGATGAATATTTCATTTAAAACTTAAGAAGACATAACTAAGCAATAAAAAAATTTGCACACTTTTCAGCAAGGCATTGTTGGGTGTCTTTCTGTGGCTTTACCTACTATGAGAGCTCTGAGCCACGACTGTGCCCAGTGTTTCTGTTCACAATCCCTTGTGAAGGTGAAAGTTTGATGAGCAACAAAGGTTTTGTGAGGGTGCAAGGTTATTTTTATTTCCTTTGAAAGGTTATTGCATGCATTGGATGCATATGTAGGAATCTGTTACTTGTTAAGCTGATAGGCTTATTGCGGGAACAGTTAGGCCACAAATTTTGTCAGCCTTCCCATTTTTCCAAACTCGCATTGTGCGACTCCCAGTCAGTTAGAAAAAAGGTGGCGAGCTTGAAATTACATAAATGAAAAAATAAATATGCTTGGCACGTCGATAGAGAAGGCCAGTGAAATTGAATGCTGGCTGGTAGGGCTTGGCACTTCAACATTAATTGATGTATGCTTTCTATATAGTGGAAATGTTTTGGTGCAAGGTTGTAATAACACCTACCTTTTAATTGATGTATGCAGAGGTTTTGTGAGGGTGCAAGGTTATTTTGTCTACATATAACTTTAGATGCATATATATCTGTATAAATTTTGCTTTCTAAGCGTATATTTGGACTGTTTTATTCCTTTGCAACCATCACCACTACATGGAAATCATAAATGAAATAATCTTGTTGAACCTATTGAACAACAATCAACAATGTGTGGGTATCAACTCCTTCCTATGTTTATTCTTTGGAAGGATGGATGTTATTTATCTGAGCCTCTCACCAAACCCCCAAGCAAGAACATACATTATCCACCACTATGTTCAATGATTAGATTAATGTTTCATATTATAGTTAATATACATCCTATCATTCTAATAATTTCATGCAACCATTCCCAACAATGCCTTATCGAAAACAACATAAACTATTTAATCACCTTGCAACCATCACCACTATATGGAGATCATAAATGAAACAATATAGCTAAAGCTAGAGAATAACAATCAACAATGCCTTATGGAAAATATCATAAACTATATAACCTAAACCATTTTATTTCCTTGCAACCATTGCTGCTACACATAAAGGTGCATCTAACTTCAGATACATATATCGGTATAGATTTTTTTTTGCAACTACATATATATGCATTGCATGCATTGAATGGATATGTAGGAATCTATTACTTGTTAAGCTGATAGGCTTATTGCAGGAACACTTAGGCCACAAATTTTGTCAGGCTTCCCATTTTTCCAAACTCCCATTGTGCGACTCCTGGTCAGTTGGAAAAAAGGTGGTGAGCTTGAAATTACATAAATGAAAAAATAAATACGCTTGGCACGTTGATAGAAAAGGCCAGTGAAATTGAACGCTGGCTAGTAGGGCTTGGCACTTCAACATTAATTGATGTATTCTTTCTGTATAGTGGCAATGGTTTGGTGATGGTTGTAATAACACCTACCATTTAAAACTTAAGAAAACATAGCTAAACAATAAAAAAAATTGCACACTTTTTTTGCAAGGAATTGTTGGGTATCTTTCTATGGCTTTAACTACTATGAGAGCTCTGAGCCACGACTGTGCCTAGGGTTTCCATTCATGATCCCCTGCGAAGGTGCAAGTGTGATGAGCAACGAAGGTTTTGTGAGGGTGCAAGGTTATTTTGATTTTTTTTGCATGGGTTTGTTACTGTGAATTCTTCTGTTTTGTGGTTTTTTTCGTCTTTGATAGTTTTCTTTTCTCTTTGCTATAGTTTGAGAAAGGAGGAAGCTAAAAGAAAGAGAGTGGGAAGAAAGTTGACAGAAGTTGATGCTATAAAATAGTAGTCAATTTTCTAAGTTTTAGATGGTAGGTGTTATTGCAACCATCGCTAGTACATATAAACAATAATATTGTATAGTTATCTTCAAAAGTACCATTGATCATTTAAGCCATCTGTAGCATGCAAATGCATCTATACAAAAAAAATATATGTGCACACACTAACTCATTTGATTGCAAAATTCGACAAAGAATTCTGACGAAAGATGTATAATTTGATGTATTGTCGGGATTTGATGTGTAATTTTCAATTTTTTAAAATTTTATCGTCAACGTTTGTCGAAATTTTGATGAACCTGGGTTTCGTTGAAATTTCGATGCACAATCTCGTCAAAATTTTGACGAACATTCAAAATCAGAAAAAAAATGAATTTGTGGTTGACATAGAAATAAAAGTGGAGTTCACCTATTTATTGCGACAATGTTTTGCTATACTTGCAAATTTTCTCTACTTGTGACAATTTGGCGGAGAACTAAGGGCGATTACATGGGAAAAATAAAAAAATTCAAGAAGATATCCTTTGGTTGAGGGTGGTCATTGTCCTTTTCAAGATTCATTTGTGAGAAGTCAAATTTGTACTTCGAGGGCTTGAAAATCATATTTTAAGCAACATCTCATTAGATTTCATTTAGACTTGTGCATTTTGATAATTTCATTTCTAGATTTTGTTGGTACAGAGTTCAATATTCTAATTTAGGAGTCTAATGGTTTGGAAATCCGCAGTAAAATCAGAATTTAATAAGTTTTAGGCTTACCATTTTAAAAGTGTTTTTAGGGTCATTAGCAGGGCTATCTTCTCTTTTCCAGGGGTGGTTGCATGCCAAATTTTTTTGCTGTAAAATATCAAAATTATTAGATTGTGTTACTTGTCTATGAATAAAAATTATTGGAGTGTGAGTTTGATATTTTTTGAAGATCTAAATAGTCAAGCTTGGTAAAGAAAAATCATGTCAGATAATATTAGTCGAGAACAAAATGAAGATACACTTGATAGATTGTGGACTAGATTGAAGAGAAAGGGTGATGGGAAATGTTATTGTCCTTGCAATAATTGCAAGGCTTAAAGACGAGAAAAATTTTAATCACAACAACTGAGAAACATTGTAGGCAACATGGTCACATTGAAGGGGGGCATGATTATCATCCATTGGTAAGTTGTTCATTATATGTGTTTATATTGATTGAATTTGTAAATGTTTATATTGTTTTAACATTTTATATATATATATATATAATCACTTGATCATGATCATGGTTTATTTTTGTCTATCATTATTATAAAGGTGGGGCACCCTAGGGTAGATGATATGGATTATCATAGCCTGGAGAATGTGGTTTTGCAAGCGGATGAACATGGAGCTGTGAATATCGAAGATGAAGTTAATGATCCTATGGAAGAAGATGATCGCGCTTGAAGAAACATAGTTGAGGTAAGTAAGTACAAATACATTGATCCATGACACCTTTAGTGGTAGAGTTGATCATGATGATTGACATGACTTTGATGATGTTCATGATTGACACGTACTTAAGAAGGCATACGATCCCCTTTATGAAGGCTCCCAAACAACTCTTCTCTCACTTTATATTGTTAATTTACATTTGAACTTGAAGGTTATGAATGGTTTATCCAACATAGCAATCTCATGGGATGTTAAGGTATGTCATATATGCCATATTTTTTCATCTATTTTAATTGTTGTCAGTTCATCACTAGTAAATAAAAGATGAAATATGTACCATTAATATTTTTTATATTAACAAATTATTTTTTGTTGTAGATTGATTGGTGAATTTTTGTTACCACCATCAAATATTTTACCTAGCTCATACTGAGATTTATCTTCCATTGTGAAAGATATCGAAATGGAGTATCAAGCAATAGATGCATGTCCCAATGATCATATTATATATCATAAACAACATGAATTTACAACAGAATGCCCGGAATGTCATATCATTAGATATCAAACAGATCAACTAACAAAAAAGGTACCTCGCAAGGTTCTTCGTTATATTCCCATTATTCCATGTATGCAATGATTATTTAGGTGCAAACGCTTAGCACAATTTATGGATTACCATGCCGCGAAATAGAAGTGGAGATGACATTCTTTGAATGCCTGCGAGATGGTTTTGCATTTGGGATATGGAGAAAAATGGCCACACTTTAAAGAAGAACCACGTAATCTCAAGCTTTCATTGGCATTGGTTGGTGTCAATCCATTTGGAAATAAGATCTATTTACTCAGTGTGGCCCATTTTTGTTATCAACAATAACATTCCTCCATGGATGTCAATAAAGAGGGAGCACATAATTTTGTCAATGATTGTTCTAGGTATTTGTTTACATCAATTTTCTTTAATGTAGCAGCATATCATTTTTCTTATTTGTTGCATAATGACTTATATTATTTTCATTTAATAGTCATGTATATTAATTTATATATATATATTGCAGTAAAATGGTTATAATAATTATGTAATGTTTATGTTCATTCAACTAGGTAAGTACCAAGTTAAAGATATGAATGTATATATCGAACCTCTTATTGATGAGTTACTAAAGTTATTGAATGGCGTCACTATGTATGACGTCTCTAGACCAATAGGACAAAGAAAATTTCAACTCCATGTAATG
This sequence comes from Sequoia sempervirens, assembly GCA_007258455.2. Taxonomy (NCBI): domain Eukaryota; kingdom Viridiplantae; phylum Streptophyta; class Pinopsida; order Cupressales; family Cupressaceae; genus Sequoia; species Sequoia sempervirens. Next base: position 22,503 of record VDFB02174154.1, read on the forward strand.
CTTGTATGGACAATTCATGATGCCCTAGGGCTAACAAATTTTTGTGGTATGTTATAATGTTCGACTGCACTTTAACGATATTTAATTTTATGAAGTAAATATCATGCAAGTTTTTTAAATAATCTATTCATTATATATAATTATAAAAATTGACATATTTAATCCAATTATATATGATCTTGCAGGTCTTGAAACAAAGGGAAAATTTACATGTCCAATTTGTGGTCCAAAGATGAAATCTCGTTGTTCAACAAGTTTAGGAAAGCAGGTGTTTGATGAGTATAGACACTTCCTCCACATAAATCATAAGTATTAAACTCTTTTGAAAACATCTTTTCAATGGGAAAGAAGAGACTACATCAAAACCACGAAGAATGACACCTCACCTATGGAAGTTGGAATATAATAGAATTAATTGTCAAGGTTATACATTAGATCAAATTGTTTATCCTATCATATATGATATGTTTGGAATTTATATTTTTATATTGTGTTGTGTTTACTCATGTTGTAATTGACAATGATTATTGTTGTTAATTTGTTTAACTTATATGTTTCATGAAGGTCATCAAGGCATTAATGGTTGGCTTCCACAGGGACTGAAAAGTTATCCCAGAAAATTTAATAGGTTTCCCTACTATGAGTAGCTACAAATTGTGCATTTGTTTGATACAATGCATATCCGGAAAAAATATAATAGAAATGTTATACTGGAAATATTAGATGGAAGGCATGACAAAGAAAAAATTGTCAAAATTTGTAGTGACATTCAAGAAGCCAATCATGCAATGGAAAATTTCATTCAATTGAATAGCGATGGAGACCAAATTAATATAAGTGCCCTTTCTTGGTTATTAACAGAGCAGCAAAGCAATGCTATAAAAGAATTCATACGAAAAATTCGATTTCCCATAGGATTTGTTGCGAACATAAACAATATAATAACAAAGAAAGGTGAATTTGGGTCAGGGATGAAAATACATGATTGGCATACCTTCATTAAGGTAATTATTATGGTATATTAAATACACGTGTATAATGCATGTACTTTTTAGTGTATTATGTTTACTATTTTTGGAAAAATAATGAAAAGATCATTTTATAATTGTTGGAGTATGTTCTACCTTTATCTCTCCTAGAAAACTTCGACAAAAATGTCAAGAAAGTTATATATGATCTTGGAAAATACATGAGGTAAGTAGAGATATTTGTTCAATTCATTGTATAGATCTTATATTTTCCATTTATTTTACTTGTTATGTAATATATTGTATATTTTTGTTAAATCTCGTTAATATATTTGCTCCTTGAATCACTTGTAGATTGCTATCATCTAAAGAAATCCATAAAGAAGATATAAATTATTGGAAGAGAAAAATTCCTCGTCTAATGTGTGAAATGCAAAATTGTCTACCTTCAACATTTTCAATGCACAAGAACACTACCTCATACACCCAATTGAGGAGATTGAATTGTGGACTTACACACAAGGTCAATATGGATGGTTGAGAGGCACTTGAAATTTTGGAAGGCTTTGGTTAGAAAAAGAGCACATCCTGAGGGTTCTATGGTGGAGGGATATATGGTATACTAGACCATGGTGTACATTAGTGAATATATTCCTAAGTTTGCAGCAAAGATCCATGTATATCACATTTGGGATCCCAACTCCATTAGCAAATTCGAAGAGGAGTACCTGTTGGGGAAAGGTAGATTGAGGAAAGTGAGGTAATTATAAGATGGTAATGGAGATTAATTAAAATACATTTTACATATGGTTTTATGTATATTGTACTTATTTAATTTTTAATCTTCAATATAAATCAATTATAAATTAAGGTCGTATACTATAGTATTTAACTAATTATACGTCATTTGTGAATTTTAATTTTTTTTAATACAATTGGTTGAGAGTGGGATGTACTACATTTGTATAAACAATCCTTGATTGGATGATGGTATGGATTGAAACTGATGTCAACAATCTAAATTAGCATTAACATGGGAAGGTGTGGCTTCATTGGTTAGCTCATTGTAATGGAGATTCAATGTTACAAAGGGAAATTGATTTAGCATATGGTTTAGAGATAAAAAGTCGTATAAATATATTAATCACCCATATTATTTAATTATTTTCAATTATATTGATGTATATATAATGCAGAAGGATCCAACAACAAACCAACATCATTTCATGAGAGATGAAATCAAACTTAATCGAGTCGAGAAGATCAAATTCTTAATTCACTTTCTTTTTCCTCAAAACTCATACAACTTCTTTTGATTCTTCAATTCTACAAGACTTCAAGGCAACAAGTTAGCACTCCAATTTCAACAAACCATATGTCATTATCAGTATTCCAATTGACTCATTCAAAGAAAAACCATATTAGAAAACTTTGACTCAATCAATCAGATTCACATCATTCTCAATCACCATATCAACATCTATACATTCTCTCAGCCTTTCATAAGGCAACACATTATGCTCACTTGCTACACAAAAAATTACCAATCCTTCAAATTCTTGTATACATCATATCCTCAAGGCAACAAAACACTTATTCTAAATCAGATTCCAAAATGTCAATAAGCAAACTTTAATCATTGAAAACAGTATAAACTTCTCAAATAGAACCAATTCATTTTCCTTACAAGGAAAACTAACAAAGACCAATCCTTCTTGCTATCAACTAGTTAATTAGTCCTTCAAGACACAAGATTCATCATGTTTTGAGAGAAATCAATTCAATACATCAGTGTATAAATATCAGATCTACCTGCTCTGTAAAGATACCAAAACACACAATAGAATCATCATTCTCAAAACAATATGCACTACCTTTACAACCCTATTCAAGCATAAATTCTACTGTAACTCCATCCAAATGACAAGGTTCAAATATTTAAGGTCACTCACTTCCCTATACACACAAATTTCCATTGTCCATGAAATCTAAACATTAATTAGCAATAGACATCCATACCCTAGATCGGGTGAACCACTCACACTAGGTTCAAAACCAAGATCCAAAGGTAGATTTAGAGTCCTCTTAATGCCCATACCATCATATCAAAAACTCATAATGATTTATACAAGAGAAACTAGCATATTTCAAATTGCATGCCTAAGAAAGGCTACTAGAATAAGGCTATTTTACAAAGCATCCACATTTTTTCCAACTCCAAATTGTTAGAAAACCTAAAATAGTCAAAGTAAGGTCACAAAACACCATATTTATCCACTTTCATATATTGAAAGACCCATTTAGAAAGTGTATTAACAAACCCTTAATTTTAGACTGGAAACACCCAAAACAGTGAGGGTTTTGTGATTATCACCCTTAAAAGCCTCCAATACTCTGGAAAACCATTGAAACATGCTTCATTGTGTCTGAAAATTCCTTTAGAAACATATCCTTGGACATGCATACAATATTTCTCCAATACCCTGCTGGAGACCTTCATTTTCAAGAGGAAAACTTAGAAAATTAACTTTAAATCAGCAACACAACACCATATTCTTGATACCCTGCACTCACACAAAACAAAATCACATAAAGGAAACCCTACTTATACCATCCCACCATTTCTACTAGGCTTACATAGTGGGATGGGCCTTAAACTTCTTTAGGGACTCTCAAAATCACAATGAAACTAACTCTACCCAAGACATAGGATTGTCCTTGATTCTTTTGCTGCTTAAAACTAACTTTCAGACTCTTTGACAATGAAAACTACTCTGTCTCAAATGAGATTACACAACAACTAACTCTTGGATTTTACCAAATTAGCAATACAAGTTAGGAGAAATAGAAATAATGCTTGCTAACTAAGAAAAATAGGGCTTTTATTCAAGATTTTGTTACAATAATTTCAAGATTCTTCTCTTCCACACCTTGCAATGCTTTTTATAACTTTTCCCCTCTTAATAACTACCTTTTCTAACTTCTCATCAGTTCAAACTGCCTCTTATCTCCTAATATGCTTGATTTATGCCTTTTTGTTTACATAATATTGCATTATTTGCATTTTCACCTCCTAGTGACTTCTTTTATGATTTGATTACATTGAAATTAGCCTTTTCATGGCCTTGACATACAAATTTAGACTTAAACATGTAAATTTAACATATTAGCCTTTTGAAGGCATTTACAAGATCTAGGTGCTCTTGCACCAATATATATGTTGATATTTTTTTCTTTGCATACATTCGGCCAAGAATAAATATGTTTATCAATTGATGATATTGCAATAATTTTTACATGTTTGAAACATTGCAGGTGAAACACCACAAAGCTATGTGGTGCAATGGTCATAAATTTCGAATCAAAATGTTGGATGACACGAAGAAAAATTGTGATTCTAGTATAACTGCAGTCTTTCAGGTGATTGATGTTTCATCTAGAAGTGACATACATCCAGAAGTCTCAAAAAATTGATACTATGGGATTTTGGATGATATACTTGAGTGTGACTTTAAGTCCTTCAAATTAGTTATGTTCGTTGTCCTATGGTTCAGGCTACGATTGAATGCAAATGATCCTAAGAGAACTGTTATTGAACATGATAATTTGGATTTACCATGTTTAATACAAGGTCGATCAAGCGAGCTGGAAATGAGCCCTATGTTCTTCCAAGCCAATGTGAGCAGGTATTTTACTCAGAGGTTTCAGGTAAACTGGGTTGGTCATTTTTTGGTAGACATGATCCAAGAGGAAGGCCGGTAAAGTATAATGTGGTGGAAGAAGAAGATACTGAAGAACTAGAAGATGATGTAGATGATGATCAGGATCAATAGTTAGTTGATGATGTGCCTAATGAAGATGTCGAAGAGGAGGAACTAGATCATGATGATGTTGGATTTAATGTTCATGAAGATGATATCCATGTGGATGATGACATTATCGAAACTGATATCAATGACGATGATGATGATATGACCAATCCTTACAATGTCGAATCTAGATTGGATGATACAAACAAAGAGTTAGATGAAGAAGAAGATCAATGACATTGAAATGTATGAGTTATGCGCTTATATTATCTATTTGATATTAATTTCTTGATAGAGTTATATTTGACTTATGTGGTTATATAATTAATTCATGATGCTTACATTGACATATGTATGAGTTATGCAATTATATTATCTATTTGATATTAATTTCTTGATAGAATTGTATTTGACTTATGGGAGATGATTTTATGAATTTTTATCCATGTGCAAACCTAATGGGTTGTGTCTAAACATTGAATATAAATGATATACACACACATATATATGTATGTATGTATGTATATGTATTTGAAAATTTAAATGTAAATGCAATTACTGGATGCTCTCCTAGAACAATAAATGCAACATATCATTAAAGAAATCTATATCTATGTATATAAATGTGTATTTCTAAATGCAAGTGTAAATGCAAAGAGCGTATGGTTTTGTAGTGTTATAGATACAACATATCCATAAATTAATGTAATTGAAATTATAGTCTTCAACACATATAATATGAAATTGATCAAACTATTAAACTACATGAGAAATAAATGAAAATAGTAAATGCATATGTATATGGACAAATCCTTTTCGTGGTGGACCCTGTTAGCACTCAAAAACGCTGGTTGAAAAACCACAAGAGGTTGCCAATCTCTTGGTACGCTTTAGGGTAACGTACAAGGCTTAATGACTCAAGCCTTCTTCTCTTTTGGTGATGTTGAACCTAGGTGGGTCTACCTATACTGACTGAGCATACTTAATTGATGTTATTTAACTATAGTAATCTATCCACAATGGCAAGTTTATAGTGAACAGATGTGATCCTAATCTAACATGAACTAAATGAGAAATATGTTCAGTTAACAAATGTATAAAATGAATTAGATTTATGGATGGACAAGGGGAGACTAGTGCCTTATTGGGTATATGGAGTCTAATGAATATTTGCAAATGTGGATTTCAATAATGGAAATAATTCAAATTGTTAGGCATAGAAATTGTTTACAACTTGTGTAAACATGCAAGTGAATAATTGACAAACTCTTCTTGAGATAGAATGGAAATTCTAGTTATGTGATTCTTTTGATTAATCCAACTAACACTTACCAATTGTTGTGATTGATTAAAATATTTTAATCCCTACTTGAGAGAACCAAATAACTAGATCACACATATATAGCAAATGTACAATGATAAACAAAGTATAAACTTGTTATATCAATTTAAACAATATAGAAGCATCATAATGGAGACAATCAAATAACTACATAAATTTAACAAACAACTGATACCAAAATCTTAATCTGTGACTTAGATATCTTCATTTACTCCATCAAAATACATGCATCTAAGTCTTTGTATATGAAATCATTTTGCTAGAAATCTTTCTACTGAATATCTCCTAACGCCTATATCTATTGCATTACTAGGGAACAAATATAAATACATCAAAACTTGGAAGGGACATGTCCCTTCACAAATGTTTTATTTTAATTAACTAATTAAAACAAGAGATTAGGCTCTATTTATCCATAGATGAACATTTGATAAATGATGTAGATAATCCTGCCATTGATGAGTATCGACATCTCCTAATGTGTTCTTGGTTGATATTTCCACCTTTATCGTCCTTTCGTTCTACTCACAAATCTCGTCCAATGTCAAATCCTTCCCTGTAGCATTTTCTAGAATTCTCTGTAGCATCAATTCACATTATTTGATCCACTTGGATTTCTCTATCAAATTTTCTCCATCTTCAAATAGTGTAGGTAGTCCCATATTCGTAACATCAACCAGCCCCTTTGCATCTTCTCGCAGTTCCTCATAATAGTCCCTGTGTCTCTTTATAATTTGGTTACCCATACCAATGGCCACACTATCAGGAACATCTCTTTCATTTAATTCTTGAAACTTTTCTTGAATCCTTCCATCAATTCTCTTGTGTTCCTGCCCTGTAACATGGTTCTTTGAATATGCTCCCCATAGCTTATTCAACCAAATCATTAAGTTGGCCTGCCTTTTTCTGATTATTGCAGTGAGTGTATCATATTTACCTTGTGAATATGCAGTTGACTCATCCCAATGATCTTTTACCTGTGAGCTTTCACCATGTGTTATTAATTTAGGAGGCCCCATTGTGACTCCTAGCATGTCCTTCAAATGATCATTTTCTCTCATGATCCTTTCATTACTCATTTTGTACATTTCCTTTTCTTTGATCAACATTTGTATTTGGGCTTTTTTCAGTTTTTCCACATTAATCCCAATGTCTGCAGTCACCACAGGATCTACCTCTCCAACCTTCAAAGTCATGACATGTCCAAATGCTTTCTTAGTATCAATCACCACTGACTTTCTATGAGGTGGATACAAGGCCCATATCATGAGTGTTCCTTCATCCAGGTTATATTTGGATCCAACATATATTTCTGTCACCCCCTCTATACTAAGCTTGTGTGTGGAACTATTATCCTTTAAGAAGCTATCAAAGACCAATGCGGAATTCAAATCCAGCCCTGGAAAGATCATAACTCCAACATCCTCTAACATTTTCCTTCCTTTATCAGGGGTCATATTAGCCATTTCTCTATCCACAACTAATTTCAAATTATTTAGTAGTTGCTCCTCATTGCTTGGTGTAATATTATCAATTGTCTCCCTTATCTCCTTGCCCTTTTGGTTATACAAGAAAGATCTGAATTATGAAGAATTCACAAATTCATTGTCTACTACAAATGACCTATATGCCATCTCTCTGGTGTCTGTATCTTGGCTCTCTTCAACACTTGGTTCTCTAGGAGGGTAGTTGTAATCTTGAGTTTTTAATCTAGAAATCCTACTAGGTAGGTCTCGTGGCATATCTTCTCCAGATTCCTCATCTCTAGAAAAAGGGAACTCTATATCTGACAACCCTTGGTTGTATTCCTCCACCACTCTCTCTGCTTCCTCTGCCTCCAAATTTCTAATCATGTCATCAAATTGATAAGGCACATGATCATATTCTCCAAAGTTTATCCTTTGTCTGGTAGAATTGATATATCCCTCTAGATCAAAACCTTTTCTTGGTGGACCCTTATTCATATTATACTGCATTAATTTGTCAAGGATCAAATCATATCCTTCCTTTGCAAGCACAGTAAAATCACCAAAGCACAGAGTACTAGGCATAAATGCCTGTTTCCCGAATGAACCAAAATTCATGAAACTAGAAAAATCCATTTGTCTTACAATTTCCAAATATGCAATCCTATCTGGGACTGTTTTAGGAAAAATGAATGGAGAATCCTCAAAACCAAACATCCTTACCATAGTAGCATCTTCCAAGCAATACTAGTCTCCCCAATTGTGATCAATTGGTCCATTAAAGTCCTTAGGTTTGAGGAAGCATTTTATTTCATCAGACAATGAGTGTGCACAAGGATGACTGTAGAATTCATATACTAGCTTTACAAAATATTCTTCAAAATAAAAGAAACTAGAATTAGCAAACCTACTATCCCAAATGGCAGTCCACAATTGAATGGGTAACAATTTTCCCTCTTTATCAAACTGTGAAACCTTCAACTTTTCTAGCCAAATCCCTAACTCTTGTCTGAAGTACAATACTAGATGCATTAAAAGAGAATAATGCCTAAGGTGTAGAATAGAGGATTTATTCTTGATTTCCACCAATGCTAAGTTGAACTCCTTTGAGACAAATGAAGCATAGTCGAATAACCTAGAATTATGACATTGAATGTCAGCTGCAATTACCATGGGAACAATGGACATATACTCAGGAACTTCCATACCCAACACTTGTCCTACCGAGAAATAGGTATATCTCATATAGGGCTCGAATAAGTCCACATGGAATGGAGGCCCATTGCCATCATCAAGTGGGACAGTTTTACCATCTTGTTTAATTCTATGTAAGGGAAACCTCCAACCCTTGTAAGTGGTGTCCATTCTCCAAAACTCCTTTTCCAACTCTTCATTCACAATTTTCTCATTACTCCACCCTTCCAACTTAAAAACCTCACTTATTGAAGCCTCTAATATGTATATGAAGGGTTTCCTAGATGGTCCACATATGGCCTTAAGTTTTGAGTCATAGTGGGTGGCCAACAATTTTACCAACCTTGTATTAACAAACACATTAGGGCAAACCATCTTTCCTAAATTTAGATGCCATAGATTACAAACTGGCTCAAAAAAATCTCTTCAGTGAAAGTGGAATCTAAACAATTCATAGCCTCTTATTGGGGTCCAAATTTCTCCTATGTGCTTGCATTTGTCATCCAATTTTTCTATTTCTGCCCTCAGTTGCACAAAGCACCTACCTCTGGGCCCAGAGCCAGGCAATTGGTCAATTAAATCTTGATTCAACTTTCATTCAGCACCCTCCGGCTCAATTCCAGACTCAACTTTCTGCTTTTTACTCTTAGGGTGACTGCTCTCACTTTGTTTTCTACCTTTCAACTTCCCCGAGCTGGTGGCTTCCATATTACTCACTTAAAATTGTAGAAATGAAAAAGTTAAAATGCAGAGGATTTACTAGTTTTGATTGAGGTCTTTCAACTAAAACAATTCTCTAGCCCTTTGTTTGTCTCCTCGTTTCCTTTGCTACCAATTCACAACAACAAATGTTCATTTTGGTAATGATTTCCATTCAATTTATGAAATTACCTTATACCCATGGTGCCATTAATGTTTCTTTTAACACCGTGCAATCTAATGTATTAGATTTTTGAATTCCCATCAGTCACATCAAATGAACTGGTCGACAAGACACCTTCAAACTTTGGGCGATCTATACATTAGGCCCCAACCAATGTTCATTGAATACTCTGTTGATCGAGATAACACTCTACACATCTGACCAATGTTAACATTTGTCCTATATACATTTCCAAGAGTCACCTCGACAATCATTTTGGTTCATTTGTTTCTTCATCGGCTTGACTTTTAGTATCACTAACACATTCAATATTTCCTCTGATGTTATAAGTCTCGCCAATAACACATCAAATGAACTAGTCAGCAAGACACCTTCAAACTTTGGGCGATCTATACATTAGGCCCCAACCAACATTCACTAAATACTTTGTTGATCGGGGTAACACTCTATACATCTGACTGATGTTAACATTTGTCCCATATACATCACCAAGAGTCACCCTAACAATCATTTTGGTTCATTTTTTTCTTCATCAGCTTGACTTTTAGTATCACTAACACATTCAGTGGTTCCTCTGATGTTATAAGTCTCACCTATAACACATCAAATGAACTGGTCAGCAAGACACCTTCAAACTTTGGGCGATCTATACATTAGGCCCCAATCAATGTCCACCTAATATTCTCACATCGAGGTAACACTCTATACATCTAATCGATGTTAACATTTTTCCTTATATACATCACCAAGAGTCACCTACAATCATTTTGGTTCATTTGTTTCTTCATCGGCCTAACTTTTAGTATCGCTAACACATTCAATGGTTCCTCCAATGTTATAAGTCTTGCCTATAACACATCAAATGAACTAGTTGGCAAGAAACCTTCAAATTTTGGGTGATTTATACATTAGGCCCCAACCAACATTCATTGAATACTCTACTGATCAGGGTAACACTCTACACATCTGATCGATGTTAACATTTGTCTCGTATACATTGCCAAGAGTCACCCCGACAATCATTTTGGTTCATTTGTTTCTTCATCGGCCTGAATTTTAGTATCACTAACACATTCAGTGGTTCCTCAGATGTTATAAGTCTCGTTGATATCTTTTCTTTTGGTCTTGAATATGTCACCAAAACTCCTGTTGATATCCTCCTGTCGGTGTAACTTAGTGGGTAGGGTGAACATTCAAGATTTACACCGATTGCACATGTCTCGCCAATATATTCCCAGTGCTCCTGTCGGTGAAAGAAATGATGGTCTCGCCGATGAAACTTCATCGGTGAGACTTAAACGTTTGAGCCAGCATATATTTTTCATGCCGAGATGACTTGTCTTGCCGATAGATTATCTTCATCGATGAGACCATAAGCCAATCTCCCTGATATGTCTTCTTTAGTAATCCTAATCGCTACAACAATTTTGATGTCTCATCGATGTGCTAAAAAGTGCTTGTAACCCATAATAGGTCGGGAAGACCCATACCAGCTCATGCCGATGTGATTTGTATGCCACAATATCTTTGATCAGAAGGATTTTCAGGAGTAGAACAAGGTGATCATGGGTAATTATATTCTGTAGGGCCAATTACATCCTTTTCTAACTCAAAATGTAGTTAATTATTATTGAGAAATTTACATGAGTAAATCATTATAAAATTTTGAAAAATTTTATAGTTCCAACAGACCCTTCTTCATGTTGTATTGCAGAAATTTGTTGAGAACCATATCATATCCATCCCTTGCTAATATAGTGAAATCATCAAAGAAAGGAAGAGAAGTGGAGATAAAGAGTCAATGGATAGGGGTGATAGGGAGGGAGAGATGGTGAGACAGAGAGGGGGAGATAGAGGGGGAGGGAGACAAAGGGATATAGATAGGTAGAGGAGGCGAGATAGAGAAGAGGGGGAGAGATAGAGAAGAGGGTGATATAGAGAGATAGAGGTGAATGGTGAAAGAGATAGAGAGATCATGATAGAGGTAGAGAAATATATGGATAGAAAAAGATAGAGAGAGGACCTGAGGGAGATAAAAAAGAGAAATAAAGATAGAGATATAAAGTAGGAGAGATGGAGGGAGAGATGGAGTGAATGAGAGAGAAAGGGGGGAGAGGGAGAGATAGCTCAATAGATAGAGGGTGGAAGAGGCATGAGTGACATAGATAGTGGGAGATATAGAGAGAGAGAGATGAGATATATGGGAAGAGAAAGAGAGATGGAGATATATGGGAGGAGAAAGGAAGAGAGGTGGAGATAGAGATTTGATGGATAGGGTGGATAGGGAGGGATAGATGGTGAGAGATAGTGAGGGGGTTGGGAGATAGCTGAGAGGGGGAGGGAGAGAAAGGGATATTGATAGGTAGAGGAGGAGAGATAGAGAAGAGGGTTTAGGGTTTAGTGTTTAGGGAGATAGAGAGCAACAGATCAATCACGCTCCCTATATCTCTATCTATTCATCCTTATCTCTTTATCTCTCTACCTCTCTCTATCTCTTTGTCTCCCCTTCTATTTGTATGTTTCTCATTATCTCCCTCTCTCTCTATATTTTCTTTCCTATATTTATTTGTCTCCTTAAGTGTGCAATGGGTACATTGAAGAGGTCTTAAAGGAGAATTATCATATCTTTAATCAAATGGCATGCTACCTTGAGCATAACTCCCCAAGGACACATGCCCTCCTTGGATTGTTGACATGAAACAACCAATCAAAATTTAGTTTCTTTTCTCTTGTATCTCATATTTCTCTCTCATCTCTCTCTCTCCCTATCTATCTAAGTTCATCTCTTTCTCTCATTCTCTATCTTTTAGTTTCTATATCTCTTTCTATTAGCTAATAGGCTACATATATTGTGAGATTTGAGCTTGAAACAAATCTCATGCCTAGAAACCACTATTGTATCATTGTCTTTATATAGAGAGGGGGAGATAGAGAGGGGAAGGGAGACAAAGGGATATAGATAGGTAGAGGAGGAGAGATAGAGAAAAGGGGGAGAGATAGAGAAGAGGGTGATATAGAGAGATAGAGGGGGATGGTGAAAGAGATAGAGAGATCATGATAGAGAGTCGATGGATAGGGGGGATAGGAAGGGACTAGAGATGGTGAGAGATAGAGAGGGGGAGATAGAGAGGGGGATGGAGAGAAAGGGATATAGATAGGTAGAGGAGATAGAGAAGAGGGTTTAGGGTTTAGGGTTTAGTGGCAGGAGAGAGCAACAAGCGAGAGATATATCAACTCAGCCCCTACATATCTATCTATCCATCCTTATCTTTATCTCTACCTATCTCGACGCATTTGTCTATTTGTTTCTCCTCTCTCTATTTCCCCGAGATGCCGATCTTTGTCTCCTTATACAATGGCCCGAAGGAGAATTACCATATCTTTAATGCTACCTTTACATAACCTCAAGCGACACATGCTATCCTTGATTGTTGACATGAAACAACAACTGTACTGTTTTTCTCTCTCTCTCTTTTCCTTTATCTCTATTTCTATCCTTTTATTGCTCTCTCTCTCCCTATCTATCTAAGTTCATCTCTTTCTCTCATTCTCTATCTTTTTAGTTTCTATATCTCTTTCTATTAGCTAATAGGCTACATATATTGTGAGATTTGAGCTTGAAACAAATCTCATGCATGGAAACCACTATTGTGTCGTTGGAAAACAAGTTTCAATTGCCATTTAATGGTAAACCAGCTATAGTGTAATGGTAAAATCCTCTAAAATATCAGGTAAAAGCCTATATATACTATTATATAATAATAAATATAATTATATTATATATAATTTAATCTAATATTACTATTATATTAATTATATTTTGCATTGGGATAACACCAAGGAAAATATAGAATATATACTTTCATGAAGAAAGAACATGAATGTCTATTATTAATCTACAAGAATGAGCTACAAAATATAAATCTAATATAGCTAATATATATTTAACTAATATATACTTAACTATATTATGGAATATTAAAACCTAGCTAAATGGCACCATAATTTTCAATTTAATTAATATACTCTAAAACCTAACAAAACTAGGTTGTAGCTCATCAAATTGGAGAAGTGAAAGGTCAATACCAACACCGAGGAAGAGTTTGGAGGAGTGAAAACAAGGTCAATACCAGCGTTGAGGAAGATTTTGGAGTTAAAACAAGGTCAATACCAGCGTCGATGAAGAGTAGAGTGAAAACAAGGTCAATACCAACGTTGAGGAATAGTTTGGAGGAGTGAAAACAAGGTCAATACCAGCGCCGAGGACGAGGTTGAGGGAACTCAGGGAAAATCGACGACCAAGGGATAATGAGTACTGTAATTTTGGCACCCCCATTCTCTTTAACCTGCAAATTTCATGCCTAGTTTCCAAAGATCTTCTCGTACATTGGCACCCCCAAAGGTCTAGGATTTCATCACACATAGCCTTCATTGCATGATTCTGAAGCAATTGTAGACTTAGTCCAAGTATATGCTAGGATAAGCTAGATCTAATTAATGGAAATAGAGGCATATAATTCTTCTTTAATACCTCCACCACAAACATATGCAAGGAAAGGTCTCCTCCCTTCTTGGTAGTGATAACCTCCTCCACACACAACCCTTAAAAATTATGAATAGAGGAATATAATCTTTGAAGAACTCAAAGTTGATTCTCCCACCATGCAATTAGTCATTTTATCCTTACAAAAATTTATAGTGATTACTAGAGGCACATAGACCAATTCTTCATAATAGAAGAATTTGATCATACTTTTCCAATGATGGCATTATGAGAAAACCTTAGGTCAAATGAATAATTCCTAGCTAATTTCTTTAAATAATTTCCAACCGTATAAGAGAATACCGCTTCTATGTGTACTTGGATACCATGGAGAAAGGCTCTTTGGGCTCTTTCATCAATCAAGGTATTGTTAAATTTTAACACCTAAAAGTGAGAATGAAGAATCTTTCCTAGGATGGTGGCCATCCGATTATAGCTCTTAGAGTTGTTAGAGATATTTTTGTTTCAAAGTAGAGATTGGACCATCAAATAGTGTCACCATGACCCTACCAATATATCCATCAAATTGAAAAACCCTGACTTAACAACCACAAATTCACAAGAAAATTGCCTAGCCCTAGGGCATCAATTCAATGCCAAATTTCTTGCTTTAATAGACCCCTAAATGCAATGAACCTCTATCATACCATGTTTCACACCAATCCATCGAGTTACAGTTCCAAGAAAGTGGGTGGATTGGTGGATGTCATTTCTATTTAGCCCTCAAACCCTTACACAGTGAAAATAGGGCAGTCCCTATATTTGATTGTTTTCTCCCACAAAACAGTGATCTCAGAGCATATCAAGATTTTACGAACACATATATTTATCTACACCAATGATCTTAGAGCATTTCACGCTTGTACGGATCCATACAACACAAAATAACTTTAGAAAAATAGTAAAAACACATAAAATTGCTTCAAGAACGTGGTATTTGATATGAAATTTTGGTATCAACAATTGTAATGGGATGGAAATACAATATGATAGAAGTGGGATAAGAAATGTATCATTTGAAGCATCAAACCAATATGCAAAGATGAAAGAAAGTGCTAACCCCTTAAACTGAATTTTTTTTTTTAACTTTAAGTTTGTTGGGTAGCCAATTCTTTTAAGTTATCAAATCCTACCATCATACATAATGAAAATGTTGTTTCAAATGACTATGAGCACTAACCTTCACTATTTGAAGATGTTGAAACCTTGTCATAGAGAACTAGAACATTGATGCAACCACTCATCCTACCTTAAAACATACCAAAAGTATCCTAGCAATTAGACATAGGAAGATTTAAGATGACTTAAACATTTTTTATTGCCAAAGCATAAAATTATGATGACTTAACCAGGCCTAGTACACACTCCCTCCCCATTAACCACTTAGACATATGGAAATTAAATGTAAATTTGCTGCTATTTTTAGTGATGTAGGTGTCCAATAAACCACTTGGTGGTGTTTACCTTCAAGTTTATTTACTTGAATGAAGAGAAAAAGTCCTTTGATTACAATTAGAGAATACATTTGAGGCCTTGGTTGTGTAACTGGTGGACCATAGTCACATTTAACACTTGTTACAAAGTTTGGGAGTTAAAACATTAAGTAGATTTGATTTGGGTGGAACTTACATTGGATAGTAACAATAACTTGCAATCTATCAAGACTTGATTACCTTATAACTTTGTCAAATTCTAGCGATGAAATGATAGTTGTATATGACCATGCAGGATCACATCACCATGAAAGAACTTCATCCAACATCCTTATGAGTGCAAGTACCACCAAAGCATTATTTTTTAGATGTCTTCCTAGATAGAGATATTTAGGAAGAGAAGAGGAAAGTGGGGCATGTAGTGTCTAAAAAGTGAGAGATCATCTAGGAGTCAAAAAATTAGAGAGAAAATTCGATAAGCATATGGAATTTTTTCTTGTTGAAGGAGATTATGTGTTGTATGATGATGAGGCATGGATTGACATTGAGGAGGGTGCCCTTGAGGGTACAAACATCTATGGAAAATGGAGCAAGGAAATTCCTCCAATAAACACTAATTTTTGTGTCATGAGAGGGATATATGCTCATATAGCACCATCGTCATTACATGGTTTGGGCTTATTTTGCATGGACGACATAAAGGTCTGTTACGACAAAGTTACTGAATTGATGGAGTATGTTGGACCCTGTTACAGTTACAAAGATTGGATGTAGTTGGTTCGATATACACGAAGTATGCATAGGTATGCACTATCAACAAATTATATACAGCTAAAAGATAAGGATCAAAATAAAGGAATGGCTATGTACATTGACAGAAGGCCAAAAGCATCAGGGAATATTGCAGGGTTTACAAAAAGTGCATTACCTGGGTCAACAAATAAGCAACCCAATTGCATATTCGAGGCGCACGAGGGAAATCGTGTATTTGTATGTGCGATAAAATCAATAACTGTAGGGGAAGAGTTGATAATTGATTATAATTTGAATCGCTTAGTTACAAACATAGTTACCATGGGGGTGGTACGTACTATGTACCATTTTACCCAACCTCCAATTAATGACTCCAATATACCATTTTATTCTTATGTTTTTTTCGTAAGTCTATTGGTTTCATTTCGGTAACGCTTTTTTATATTTAATTTTTGTCACAGTGGAACATTGATCATACGGGGAAGGATTCAACCTAGAGCACAGATCGTGATGCATCTTCAGCCGCTTCTACCCGAAAGGTTTACCTCATTGTAATTGTACAAATTAGATACGAGCAAAATGTTTTTTTTTTTTTTTCATAAGTTCCTTGGGTTAATTTCGATAATGTTTTTAATATTCTTGATGTAGTCGACTGATCGGGGAAAGGAACCAATAGTAGAGGAGAATATCCATAGGGAGGTGCAGTCAATATTATGTGATGATGACATCGCATATTCAACAAGCCCTCTCGATATGTTAAGGAAGACCCAAAAAAAATGCAATGAAGAAATCCTTAAGCTGATATTCATAGTGCCTCAAACAGATGAGATAAGAGAGAGGGTTAAAATATTGACTGAGAGAGCACAAAACTTGCAAGTAAGTTGTCATGAGGTCTTTAATTATAACATAATTTTATTCATGGTTTTATATTTTTTACTCTTTTATGTCATGAACTAAAATATGTGTTGTTTTTACAGGATTATTTGCATCCTCATGATGTTGTTGGCCATGATCAGGGTACTGCAGGTGCTGCTCAAGGAGTAGGGGTTGGTACAAGTGTCAATCCTGATCTTCCTGTGCATACATCACATCATCTGACCCCATCATTTGTGCCTATATTGTCGTCGCAAATGTCGGCAACACATAGCATGCAGGCATCGGGTAGTGCACCCTCTCGCAGCGAACACATGCCAACATATGCGTCAGGACATGTACCTAGGGATGCAGAGGCCACAACTAGATAAATTTGATGTTTTAGTAGCATTTCACCGGATCTTCCAGTACTTTGAGCAGGGCGGCTGGTCACATTTGTGGTGGTGAGGATTTTGTTCCCGTAAAGATAGAGAAGGTCCCAAGTACTTTAAAATGTTTTAATTATATAATCCAATTCAAATTTACTTATTGATCCCTCTTTTTAGACTATTGATCCCATGATCATTTTGCAGGAAATGATGTTTTTTATAAACATCTAAGTGATATTACATTGGAGCTCTTCGGGCCCACCATACATACATGGTGCAATGCCCAAAATGAAGATTTAAAGATGAGCTCATTAACCGTTTAGTTGTGTTGTTCGGTGATAAAACATTCAATTGAACCAAGGTCCTTAAGAAAGCCGGTACCTATCTAAAGTATGTGAAGGGACCAACCCTTCAGATTACATTTCAGAGAAAAGCCGAAAACTATAGGTGTGTGTCCCCATGATTGGAGAGGGAGTGGAAGGACACGGTGTTTGATGGAAAGAGAAGGTTGAAAAGAAAAAAAGGAAAGACACCACGGGCCAAGGAAGGTATGTGATACTATCAGCAATGTAATTATATACTAATTACTCTTTCTTTTTGCATAATCTAATGTATTTCAACTTTTTCATAGGCTTCTTCACACATCAAAGGAAACAAAGGAAAGACTAGAAAAACACGGGAAACACAAAATTGGCTCTAGTGGTTATATGAAATTAGCCGCATGAATTGTAAGTATCAATAAATTAAATATTGCATCCAAATAATAAATTGCAAACAATTTTTGTTTTATCACACCATAGAAGAAAGATTCATGATCTTATGCAAAAAATGTAGGGCTCTGAATTCAATAGAGTGCCCATAGAAGAGGACCTGATTATTTCCTTCCAACAAGGCTATGGAGTCATGGCTGAATGCCTAAGATTCTTGATTGGGAAAACACAAGCTTCCACTACATCTGACGCATAGGTAAATAAACTGAATGGAGTTTATTTAAAATTGAATACTTGTGCAATCTATTCAATATTAATTTCCACCATAAAGTAATTATGTGCTTATTTGTTTTAAACATACAAGCAATGATAATCGCATTTGGAATGCAACCTGGTGAGGGTGGAGCACAACCTGTAGATGAAGGTCATGGTGTGCATCCTGATACTAGATGTATTCATGTGCTATACAAAACACAATATGGATTAATATAATTAAACATCTTTAATTTCAATTGGTGTATTAATTAATGTAACCTTTCATGTTTCAACTTTAGAGCATGTAGAACGTGATCAACATGTTGAGCATGATTAGGCTAGAGAAGATCGGGAACATGATGTGGCCCCATCAGGTAAAAAGGACCACTCTAATATTATTTTAAAGATATTTAATTGCA
>VDFB02174155.1:0-15509 GCA_007258455.2 Sequoia sempervirens
CTTGCACAAAAAATTGACTCTTTTGATAGGAATGAATAGCTTACAGTTACGCAAGATATATGATTTGGACTAATCTTTCGCTTACTTTAGCATTATCAATCTCTATTGTAAGTACAAGTTTAAATTATATTGGAATTGAACAAAAAACATGAAGTAAAAATAAAATTGGTGATGTCCCAACTTTAAGTCTTACTGTTTCAACAAATTATGATCCCCTAAAATGAAACACTCAATGACTTTTATAGAACACAAGACAAGAGTTAGTTATAGAGCACATGGTTGGAAAAGTGACAAAATAAATTAGCACATGACACATGGCACTAGAGCACAGGTTGCACTTGGAAGATATTTGCCCATGGTTCTTGAAGATAAAGTCAAAGTTACACTTTGACTCTCGCTGATGACATCCCAATTCCTGAATAACTCGGATAAATAGAACAATTGAGTTCCTTTAATCTTCAAAAAGATACAGAAATAGAAACGTTGGCTTTTCTTTTCAAAATTTCCAACTTTTGGCACATACAAGCTTCTTTATCGAGAAAAATACTTACAACTAGAAGTTGGGAAAAATCTTCAATTCCTCCGCCAAACCAAATACCTGCATCCTTTTTTACTCTGATACCTTCGGTTATTCACAATTCCCGTAAAATCAAGAGATACAATTGAACACCACAAAATCCACCTACACCATTTAGTAACCTTTAAAAAAAATAATCTTTTATCTTTTCCTCTTTTACCAATTTCAATTTTGCTCAAAAATAAACCTTGGTTTAGATATCAAAATAATAATCCCTTTGGAATTTCTAGGTTTTCAGCTTTATTCGAGTTTTGGAAAAAATTGGGATTAAAGGAAATTTTTGATCTTGCCACTTCTACAAAAATTCCTCGAACTCGAAAAAATACTTGATTACCTTATTATGCATCAAAACCCATTGTTCACTTCTCCTAGCTTTGTCTACTTAATTTAACAATACAGGCTATGTTGTGGCTTTTACCACTCTCGACATTGTACCTTTCGAATCCACAATGCATAGTTTCTCCCACCTTTTTTCCTTTTCCCGCTCTAAAGAATGTTAATCATTACCTTCGCCCATTTTGGGTTTTGCACTTATATTCCTCCCAACGGAAAGATTTTAGGTTGGATTCCCAAGCTATATGGATATCATGGGTCATGTTGTGAGACCACACAACAGAACCCTAATCCTAACTCTAATTGAACTCTAACCCTAACCTTATGTGAACCCCAACCATAACCTTAATCCCAAGCTTTATTGTAGAACCCTAACCTTAACTCTAACTCTTAGTGAACAATAACCCTAATTGAGCCCTATTTAAACACAATTTAAACATGATTTAAACTCAATTTTAATGCATGTAAATGAAAAGAAATCAGTCAATAAGTTACATTGACCGCGATTTTGTTTGAAATCTTGATATTTTAGGCAAAAAAAACAACAACCATGACGATTCACAATTTTAGCCATTAATCATGCATTTTTTACCAATTCTACTTCTTTGCTTAATATAACTAACAATATTAAAATATAAATTTGAAAAAAAAATAAAAAAAAATCTCCAAACAATTATATTACAGAATTTAAAGTAATTTTTTTTTTTATTATTGATAATATTAATTTATATGAAATTTATATAATTCTACACTGCCCAAATAAATGTAATTTCCATTACAAACTATTGGTAGACTAATTAAATGCAGATCTATCATTGAAACTGAATAATTAATACCACTATAAGTTAATATTGTAATTTGTTTTAATAAATGATTCTAATATTGATTGGAAGCAGCTTGCTTGATTGGGTTGTAGCTCTCTTGTCTTGCTTATTCAAAGTCTTGGTATAATCTGGATCGCCCTACTCCCCTTACTCTAAATACTACTCTTGACCGTAATATAGAGAGGCATCTTACCTAATTGGAATAGAGCTCATGAAATATACATGTGATCAAAATACAGATATAGATGAGGTGGATCGAAGATCTAATCTTGCTTAATTGCCCAAAATCAATGCCCTACCCACTATATATATTCAGCGTCGAATTTAACCTTGACAGCTGAGATACTCGCCAATTAATCAAATTCTATTTGCTTCTGATGGGCTGGGGATGTGTTCGAAGACAAATGGCGAAGACGGATTTACGGTCTCCATTGCGGGAAGGTGAGTCTGTATTATCGCCCTACTGTCTCTGGAGATCTTGATCGCCCTGCTTCCCCTACTTTGAATATTTTCCTCTTGATCAAATTAGAGACGGGCAGCTCGCCTGATCGGCATAGGGCAGACCGAAGAAATACCTGTGATCGGAATACGAGTATAAGAACAACAAGAAAGTGTTTAAGTTCAATTTAATATCCTTAGGTAAGTGCGGCTTCTAGAACTGCGAGCTCAGGAAAGTGATTTAATAAACCCAAACCTTTAGATCGGTTGCCAGTTGTCTACTGTTCCAACAAGTGCAGACCTCAGGGATATAACATCCCACCGTGTCCGTCAATCTTTCCAAACAAATTTTCTTATAGAAGGAAGCTTCTTTGATGCCTTCATGAATCTTAATTGCTTAACAATGCGACAGCGTAAAAGCACTTGCTTATTTGATTCCACATTTCTCTTTGTCGAAAATATTTGAAGTGCATCATTACCATGTGGTTGTATTTGGATTTTGGAATGCTTTTTTAATATTTGTATGTGTTACAATTATAGGCTGAAAGACTAATTTCATTTTTTGTTGTGCATATAAGTGACAATCTTTTTTTAGGCATTTCGTTTAAACAGTTCACACATATTTTTCATATGTATTTATAAAAGTATTTCAAATTATTGTATAGGATAAAATATCCCTTTTATTATGTTTGGAATGTTTGTTAATATTTGTATGTTGGTATAGTTCTAAGTTGAAAGATTAATTCTATTTGTGTTGTGCATACATGGGATCATTTTTTTTGAGATATTCTATCAAGACAATTCACGTGTATCTTCCCCCTATTAATGGGGTTTCGGGGGTTTGTCCCGCGGGGGCCTCGAGGGATGGTGTGTGGTGGTCAGTGCCAAAGGAGGGTTGGGTGAAGGTCAACTTCGATGGTGCTGCAAAGGGTAACCATGGGGGTTGTGTTATCAGGAATCATGATAAGAAAACATTAATCAAGAAATCTATATACTTGGGGACTAGCACAAACAATGAGATTGAATTTTGGGTCGCCTTGATTGGGCTCCAATGTGCTAAGAATAAAAATTTACGAAGAATCCATTTAGCGAGGGACTCTTTAATTACAATCAACACCATCAAGATGGAATGGACACCTAATTGGAAATTAAGGCAATGGCTCTCTCCCATCAATTAGCTACTTGCTGAGCTGGATGCCTTCTACTTGTTGAGCTGGATGCCTTCAAATTGACACATATTTACCGTGAAGGCAATGGGGTGGTGGATGACTTGGAAAAAAGGGCCTCAATGGCGGGGCCGGTTTAATTGGCATATGTCATCTCTAGATTTGGTGGTGGCTTTGTGCTTGTTCGAGGATGGAGGTGACATCTTAATAATGACTTGAACCACAGGGTTCATGCGATGTCAGTGTGTAGGCCGGGTTTTATGCCACGATAACTTTTCACGGAGCTAGTGTGATGCGTCTGGGTGGTGCAACATGGATACCCCAATAAGATTGGAGAGCACAAGGAGCCAGTTGGTGTTCATGGGGGAAGTGATTGAGAAACACTTGGGTAACATCTTCAAATCTAAGCACGGTTTAATCCTCCACACGCTGAAAATGGTGCTCAGCGAGGAGTTTCTCTATTCGTTTCACCGACACAAGGTTAACACTAATATCTTAGTCATGTTCTTAGCCTCAATCCTAGATGTAGAGTCGTCGAAGGATACGGTGTGCCAACTTTGCAAGAGGTTGATCTGGGGTAAGTATTTGGTCAGTTTGGAGGATGTATTGGAGAACTACAAAGTGGGGCGAGGGATTCCATTGCTTGGAGATTACTATTGTTGTTGTGTCATGGGTTGCCACTGGAGCGGTATCCTTTGATTTTCACCAATGATCCAACTTCCCTTCCCAAATTTTGTGTGGCGGCCACGAAGAGTATCAAGTTCCTGAAAAAGATTTTGGAGATGGTTCCTAACAAGGGGGCGAGCTGGTTGCAGGCATACATTACCACAACGAGTCTGGTAGATGAGGGCAGCACAACCATCTAGGGATGCCCCAAAATTCAAAATCGATTGAGGTAATGTGAGATGGGCTGGTGCAATGTGGCTTTGGAGTTTGGGCGAGGTGAACATAATCTGTGTGACTCGGCGGGTCGGGTGCTTTGTAGGAATATTCATAAAATGTAAATTTTGCTATCATGGTGTTATTGCTAGTTTGGGTGTGGGGTTATCTAGTTGTAGGGTTTTGGTCTGAGGCACCATTTTGAGTCTGGGTGCCTAAGTGTAACAACGTAGTATATGGTTGTAGGGCTTCTGGTCTGGGGTACCACTTTGAGTCTTGGTGCTTGGTAGTGTTTTTCTCTAGGTGGTCTAATATGGGTGATCTGTTGATGATCCTCGATTTATGATTGTAATGTTAATATTTGAAATTTTAATAGATGGATGTAGCCCCTTAGTTGCTTTTGCATTGATAAAAAAATACTCCCCTGTACCTTGATCTATGCATCCACATAATGCATGTATCTAACAAAACATTTCAAATTATAGTATCTCATAAAATCCCCCTTTGAAACAAAGTATGGACATTCATCTTTTATTATGTTTAGATGGATGTCCATACTTTGTTTCAAAGTGTATATGTAAAAGATATGAGAGGATTTTTTCAAGAGGCGCCTATGTCATAAAAAAAAAATTAAATAAACACCTAGAAAAAATATCTTTCAATATCTATTACATAATTTTTTATCTAAAAATAAATATACTAATAATATAAATACATTTTATGCAATTTAATTTAATATTTTTTTATTTTAAATTTTAAAAAACTTATAATATTACATCAAAACCATTATATAATAACATCTAAATGCATAATATTATATTTAACTATTAAAATCTAAAATTAAAAAAAATTATACAATTAAAAACATTTAAAATAAAAAACATTACCTAATAATATTTAATAGTTCAAAAACAAAATTAGTTGGCATATACTATGACTATTTTGACATACAATATATTCGTGTTTGAAACTAACATTTAATAGTACAATACCAACAACAACAACAAAAAATACCTTATGCAAGCTGTTAATCCATGGCCCAATCAAATGCTTTATTTTCTCTATATTTTTGCAAAGCATTTGATAAACTGTATAAATATTCTCTCATAAAATTTTGTATGATGGTTATTTAGTTAAGAGTTTATTTTTAAATGTAAAAATATATTTTATCTTAAAAATATATATCATGAATTAGATGGCATACCACAAATACATCGCAATTCATCGACGAAAAATTCACTGTCATAACAAATTCACCGCCAAGTAAAATTCACCGTCAGCAATTCACCAATTAATTGCATACTTGGCGGTGAATTTGTCATGGCAGTGAACTTTTCCACATGAATTGTTGGCGGTGAATTTTTTGTCCGTGAATTGTTGGCCGTGAATTTTCCTAGAGCCAAATTAGATATATATTTTATTATAATCTTATATATTTTTGACAATCTACTTGTATTTTATAATAAAAAATGTTAAATATGATAATATAGCCATCAAAAACACATAGGATCTAATTTTTACAATTGATCTGCTTGTCCAACAATTATTTCAAGACACTTCTTTATTTGAAGTTGTCCTTGTTAAAATATATTTTATTTTAAAAAATTTATCATAAATTGAACATATATATAATAAAAATCTTAAGATTTTTTATGGTCTATCAAAAATCTCTTCTTTCACGAAATACAATTTTTTAATAAAGATATTATATTTTACTATTAAAATAGTTAAAAATAGCCATTCGACCATCAAATTTAGGCCTCTCTAGTACTAGTTAAATTAGACTATATGACCCAAACTACCTGAATAATTTCAAAAGAGCAAAAGAGGCTTAAGTTTGACGGTCGACACTGCCTGTTAAAAGCAAATATTTTGCGACAGTAAATCTATTCAAGTTATGAACTTTAATTTTGTGACCAAAAATAATGCTATTTTGTGACAGTTAATCTATTCAAGTTATGCCCTTTAATTTTGTGACCAAAAATAATGCTATTTAAAGTCTCTCTGAAATTTACAATTTTCATGTCATATAATTGCTTTCACCACCCAGCTTCCTGTTTGCTGCCGCCAGGGCATGAAGAAATGAATCGAATTGGGAGGGCGATCCTCCCGGTGAACTAACCGAACCCCAAACCGATACGGGTGAACAAGTAGAGTATACTAGCGCATCCATCATATTATTCGGTTCATCGGGAGGGCGGAGCGTAAATGGCTCAGTCGGATAGAGAACTGGTCCTGTCATAGCAGAAGTCGCGGGTTCAAACCCTGTTTCCGCCAACTATAAAGCTGGGGACCCTCCTCATTTAGTTGGATACCATCGCACTCCTACGGAACCATGATTTAACCTACCTATACATGCAATTATCTTCTCTCCATAGAATAGAAATGTTCGAATTGAAGGGAATCAATCACGGAGTGACGATAAAAGGGGTGGATTTCGAGCCTATCCGACGAACATTACAGACCGAACTACAGTCATACGACCATCAAATTGAGCTTCATTCGCTTCATTAAAGATGCTAGTGGCGAAAGGATTTCTAAAGAAAATTTTAAAGTCATACGAACATCAAAGTGAGCTTCATTCGCTTCATTCACTTCATTACAGATGCTACCTAGTGGCGAAAAGGTTTTCAAACTTTTAAAATACTGAAAGCAAGTGAAACATGACAATGGCTTTCAGATGAAGTAAATGTGAACTAATGTTAAAAATTAAAAAGGAAAAGAAAGCGAGTAAAAACATGAAAGAGACTCTAAAGTAAAGTATGAAAGCAACCTACGTCAGTGCCTGGAAACAGAGAGAGATCACTGTACTGCGGAATTTAATTCTGCAAATAAACTAAAATGAATGAATGAGAAGAAGAAAAAAAAACCTCAAGCAGAAGCAGCTTCACGCTCGCTTTCCCCTTCACATATCGGAGATTAATGTAGCGAATGTCGGCGTAGGAAAGCTGCAATTTGTACTCAAAGCCGCCCTCATTGACGTACGCACTCAGCCTTCTCACATCAAAACCAAACTCTGCAGTCACCTCATTAGCACCTGAAGACCATAATAAATGAAATGCAGTGTTGGAAAATTGGCAGCCCGCGAGAAGCTTTGCTCCTTTAAACTGAAGAGGCTTAGAGGCCGCCTTAAATATAATGTCTCTCTTGGCAGATTTCACTGCTAAAGGTTGTGACCTAAACATAATATAAGGCCGATCGCAGAGCTGAGCTGCTATGGCATGGCTCTGAAATTGCACGGTGGCGCACATTCCTGACCTTCTGTTTCTTCTCAGCTTGCAAACCTCCACACTTCCCTCTCCTGCTAAATTTTCCAAAACCTTCACCAGTTCTTCTGTGCCTCCGAAAGAGGGTAAATTTTGTATTTGCACAGTCCGAGACATGGCTTCTCCAGTTAAAACTAATTGTGAAGACCTACAGCAAAGCTTCGATCCTCAGTAAATTTGATACATGTCTTCAGAGACACTTAAGCAGTCATCTGGCTAACATGCACTGTTCAGGAAATTCCTCTGCAAACTCATTGTTCTTTCCTCTCTGTTACCTACTTGCTTCTGCCTGCAATAAAATATAGGTATATTGAGCTTGCACGACCCGTACGTCGACGAACCGTATGTTTTCACAATAGTCAGGAGTATACGTACGGTTTTGCTTTTCCTTAGATAACGTGTACAAATATATTTAGCGTGCTGCTTTTGTCATTTATAAAGTATTCTTTAAGGTGGGCCCAAGTTATCTCTCGAGCTGTACAACATGGAAGTATAAAGAAAAATGGCACATACTACTTGCCTGGGTATAAGTGAAAGAATTTGGGCTTTGAGGTTAAGTTAGCTTTTTCCTTTTCTTGAGTATGAAGTTTGCTGAATTGTACTTTATATTTGTCATTTATTTGGCCTATTGGAATTAAAACTTTATGTCAAAATATATATTTTATGTTCATTTTTTAAAACTTTTTAAATATAATTTTATATATTGAATTAATCAATTTATAATATAAAATAAAATAAGATTATATTTTATTTGTAGAATTGTTTTGTATGTGTATAAATAACAATCGTTATTGGAAAGATATTTCTTACCACTACTTTCTTTATTGTAAGGTTCTTCCTCTCACTAAACAATCATCAAATAATTTTAGAGGATTTCTTCTTAATCTTAAAAAATTGGAATATTTATAATGAAAGGAAACGTAAAGATATGTCTCATTTTTTGGTCTAAGTGAGCATCTCAAATCAATATTTTAATATTAACTTAAAAAATAGACCATAAAAAAAAATTTAATGTTGCAAAAGTAGACCTTGAACATCTTTACCTTAAATCAAAAGTTAGTGACTTGTGGATCATTATGACCTTCAAATTAAGTTCCTTTTAAATAATAAAAACTTATATTTGAAGGTGTTGAGTGATCCCACAGTAGTGCGTCCTAATTTTTGGTCAAAGTAGGACATTGAAACTAGCATTTTAACCAAATTTTCACTCTCTAATACCTATAGCAACTAAATCATTAAGAATTTAAAAATGATATGAACTAATGATTTTTGAGATTTCATGTGTAGATTGTAATTTATTTATTTTTAATTTTAAGAAGTAATTTGTGAGCTTTTTTACATAATTTTTAATAACTTCTTGTTTTATAGTAAGTTGTATTTTTAAAAAGTGATGTTGCTTCAATAAAATATAGCTTATTTTATATAAAGGATAAAATTATAATTTTTTAAAAAATAGATTTGTAACACTAATATTTAGAGTGCAAATTTTTTTCTTAATTTTTTATTGCATATTTTTTTAATAATTTAAACATAGGTTGCTTTCATAGATCATATTTTTTCATATATATTTTAATTGACTTTTTTTTTTGTTGAAATAAGAACATCAATACCTAGTGCATAGATATTTTTCAAAAAAAATTATCTATGCAACTATTTTTCTATATCTATGAAACAAAGACCTTAATGAATATGTCACATTGGAAGGGAAGTTCAAGTGTTTTTACTTTTACCATTCACCCCTTCTTAAACACTGCAAGAATAAAACTCTCGTCAATTTTCATTTCCATTTGTTATCCTCGTTGGAGTCCATTGTGAAGGAAGCCATTGATTTGGCTATTAAAAACCCTGATAAACCCCCCATCCTTCTTCACCATAGTCTCATTTTTTGCCTCTATCATTTCCACCTGGCCCTTTGCCCACCAAAATCCATAAGGACTTGTCTCATTAAAGATTCTCGCATGTTAGTTCCCCTTAAAAGAACAATGTTGATTTCCCCATGGGGAAATTCGTGATGCGCTCCCACAAAGGAAAGAACAAGATTGCTACTCCATAAAAATTCACCCATGTTTCCTCCCCATATGAGGCTAAACCTACCCCTCCCCGGTCTAAATCCCCAAAAGTACCCGCTCTTCTACCTAGAAGATTGTTGTGGTGAGCCTTTGTGATATAAAAAATATCCCTATAAAGAACCCTTCTTAAAGTAAGTGGGGCCATATAAGGACCACTAAACATCCCACAAGTAAAAAGAAAACAAAATCATCAATCTATTTTTTTGTGGAGGAATTTATTACAGAACAAGAGGACGAGGATGATAAAGATAACTCTAATGACAAGAAAGAGACCACTAAAAGTGTTGTTGAAACTATGAAGGAGATGGAGGGATCCATGTTGAATATGTTACACCCCATTTTGTGATTACTAATTACTATTACTTTTTATGAGTTAAAGTATTAATAGATTAATATGTTTTGTATGTATTTCGATGGAAATGAGATAAATCAATGTTTAATGCAATGTGAATGCTTTAAATGCTTTGATGATGAAAATGATATATGATGTATATGAATTTTATGTTATCGGCTAACTTCTTTTGTGATGCACTAAGTTGGATGCAGGAAAGAATCGAGCCCTCCAGTAAGAGAGGGGGAGTATCACCTAAGAGAGGAGTTTGGTATGGTAACCATTAATATGCCTACTTGAGCTATCACACGCTCACAACCTAGTTTAGTCAAGTTAAGTCAAGTTAGTTTGGGATTCGATAAGTAAACCCTTGGTCGTAGTTTTTGGGATGATTGAAATGTTTGAGTAATTGCCTTGAATTTCCTTTGGATGTTTCTTTGGTTCATATTAAGGTGACTAAATCTTTGTATTGGGTATATGTTTTATTTCATATATATATATATATATATATATATATATATTTAAGCATGAGTAACCATTAATATGCCTACTTGAGCTATCACACGCTCACAACCTAGTTTAGTCAAGTTAAGTCAAGTTAATTTGGGATTCGATGAGTAAACCCTTGGTCGTAGTTTTTGGGATGATTGAAATGTTTGAGTAATTGCCTTGAATTTCCTTTGGATGTTTCTTTGGTTCATATTAAGGTGACTAAATCTTTGTATTGGGTATATGTTTTATTTCATATATATTGATACATATATACATTAAATGTATATATGTGTATATGTGATAACTCATGCATATGAGTATATATGTGTATGTACATATGTAGGTAGAAATACTTATGTATACTCATACATGAATACATCATATACATGGGAAAATCGATTGGACATATATATATACACTTTGTATATATACGTATCGATAAATATATACATGCGCTTATTATAAAATGTTGGTGTATACACCCAAAAATGGTTTGGAGAATCTAATTAATTAATTACGATTTATTTGATTAATTAATCTTAATTCATCTACTTAATAAATAAATAGAAATATTTATTTATATTAAGTTCATTATTAATTCTTATATTCTATCATATTATTTTCCTCTTAATTAAATAAACAAAATTAAATACTTTGTTTTATTTTAATTATTATCATTATTATTTCTTCTATACTTCATCCATAATTCTATCTTAAATTAAATACACAACTTTGATAATTTGTGTAATTTAATTATCTTATCATATTTCCTCTTAATTAAATAAAGATATCCTAAAGTTTTATTTAATTAACCATATTCCTCTTTATTAAATAAGCAAATATCAAATATTTGTTTTATTTAATTAAATCTTCCTATTTTGCTAAATTTGAATAAATCAAAAATATTCAAATAAAGGCATAAATCAATATTCCTCTATTCACTCACCAATAAAATTAGATTTTTCAATCTAATTAATTAAACTGGCATTCACGGGAAAGCTTCGGGGACAAACTTGCAGGCAATCCTCTCAATCTTCTTCCTCTAATCTTTCCTGTCATCTTGCCTGATGTTTTCATGGGGAGGAACAATCCCCATGATCAGCTCAGCTTCTCATCTCTTACCATTCAAATCTCCAGATTGAATCTCAGCCTCTGTTGTGTTATCCCTGTGCAAATGTGCTATCAGGAAATCAATATATATAGCCTTTTGAAGCATGAAAATGACCCTCGAGAATTATCATCCTTTATGCAAACTTATTCTATAGGAATTATCAATCATATCATCTTAAGCATAGCACCAACATTTTTATCAATAAGCAATAGCATCATAGCATCAGTAGATTTAGAATCATGGTAGCATCATTAGTTTTTACTGTAGCTTCCATTTATTAGATTTCATGTCAGAATAGTTTACAGTAGCTCCATATCATCTAGAAATCATTAGCAATCATCACATCATTGCATTTAGCATCCATTATGTTCTCTAGATAGGCATTTTAATAGTTACAGTGCTTACAAATCTGAGAGCCTCTGTAACTTGATAAATCTTTGGAGATAGGAGACAATGAGATGCTTTCAAGCTTTTATGTGATTTAAATTAGTTTAATTCATGTTAATCTTGATATAATGTTTCATTAAGAAGTGTTTTAGTTGTTTTTTAATTATTACTTATTCCACACTTACATTTTGGCACCCATTGTGGGGCTGTACCCCATGTTTTTAACATTTTTTTTTGAAAAACTTTCGTACAGGAATTTGGCGTGATTTTTTTAGCACGATTGGGAGATTCTATAGCGTTTCTGCCAGAAACTATAGCGCTTCTTCTTGTTTTAGCGCTTTCGAAGAAAACTATAGTGCTTTGAAGGACTATTTTAGCGCGTTGATCAAAAGGCTACCAGTAGTCAGGTTGTTCACCTTCAACATTTGTTTTAGCGCTTTCGTAGAATTCTATAATGCTTTTGCAGAATCTTATAGTGCTTTAGACACTTTCTATAACACTTTTGACCTCTGTCATAGTGCTTCTGTGTAATTCGTTATCTGGATCCGACGCGACCGCGACCAATAAACTTCATTTCTTCAGTTGGATTTAAAATGAATCAATTTAGGATAAACATTTCTTCAGTTGCTTTAACAATGAATCAATCCTAGGATAGACACATTTTTCAAATTGGTTTAAAATTTATCAATCTAGGGTAGTCATCAAACAGTTCAATTTGGAATTAAAAATGAACACCATGTCTTTTTGTGAAGCAACATCTTCACTGTGAAGCAACATCTTCACATAGATAAAAAATTATAGTTTGGGCTCTAAAAATTGAACAAGTTGATTTATGTGTTTGTGTGGTGATAGGCATGTGCTTTCCCCTTAACTGGGTGATCAAAACTCCAGACTCATCATTTATTTTATGTATTTTCAAGCTTTATTAAATCCTATAGAAGGCCTGCTGTAGTGGGAAAAAGTACTCACCCTACGGGAACGACTTGAGTGGGAACAACCAAATCTAGGTTTTCCAACCCACTATAAAACAAAAGTAAATCTGGATAAATCCTCATTTACTAGAAGTGTGCATGATAACCATCCCCAAAACCTTTGTTCTAAAGGTTGGGAGGTCTCTAAGAGATTTATCACTTGCGGCTCCTAAGCAACCCTTTCTAAGAACCCTCTTGTAGTATCAGGATGAAGTCATTAACTTGACATTATAATACTGCATTAGTGCAGGGGAGGAAGGAGAATCTACCCCAAGACACTCACCATATAATTTCCAAGGACGTTTGCTTTCGGGGATGAGATAGCTGCCGTGCTTTGGAAAGAACCAGCCTCTAGAGGGTGACCGCAATTTGTGTGAGTCAGCATAATTTTAAAGATGTGGGTTGTTGGAATTATAGCGATGTGTTGGGTGAAAATTGTGTAATCAACTTTTAGATTGAATTACACAACTAGGACTTCAGCCACAGCTATGTGAGATATGAATCTCTCCTCTCATAAAAGGGGAGGCGCCCTTCTTACTGTTGACGGAAGCGATGGTAAAACAAATAAAGTAATTACACAATGTACACTATACTTATGAAGTGGGGGGGGTGTGTTACATTCATCATTCTCTCTTTTTTCAGAGAAGATGTTTACAATGCTTCACTGTTGGAAGTTCTCAATTCTTAATAACTTTAAACGATCAACTAGTAGTAATACCAATACCTCTATCTTGTCAAAGCAAAGCGTAGAGATACTAGAAGTAATTAACAATAAACAAGTAAAATAAAGGGGAAAGCTCACGAAGGCACAAAGTCGTTCCGTAGCTTTATCAATGGTGGATTTGTGATAGATATGTTGTTTGTCACATTAGAAGCACAAAGTCTTCTTAGATGCAGCAATTCCTCGAACAACATGAACAATTACAAGCGCAAAGTCTTGTAGATTATCCAACCAAAATATCCAAAGAGGATGAATAATTACAAGCGCAAAGTCTTGTAGATCATCCAACCATAGTTAACCAAAACACAAATGTAAATCTAAGTAAAAGATGTAACACAAAGTTTACATGAATTGCTTAGAGTCTTTCAGATATCACTTACTAATTACCACCAAAAGAGATCAATTCACAAGACTATCGAATCCAACACAAAGTCTGGTTTGAAATCTTCTTCTTTATTGATCAAATTTTGTTTGCAAAGTATGAACACAAAGTTTCACAATTTGTTTCCAAAAGGGCAGCACTTCGTTGCAAAATACTAAAAGATCCTTAATACAATAGAAATCCCTCATATTTATAGAAAGAGGGATGAGCAAAATTAGGAAACTAACTTGAGAAAATCAAGGAAAGTTAGGTGAGCGATTCAAGATCTCACCTAACTTTGACCAAAGTCAAAGTGTAATTTGTTTTCAAAAGATTACATCTCAAACTTGGTGCAATTACAATTTACAAAAAGACATATAAAATGTCAGGAAATATTTACAAGATGCATAATGGGAAGCGTCAAAAATGTCTAACACTAGAGATCAGGAACCTTCATGTTTCCTTGATTTGGGTGCAGAAGTCTTTGTATTTCTTCCTGGTCTCCTACACGAACTTCTCATCCAGACCAATGGTGTAATCCACAATGGTGTGAATTCTTGTGATCGATCTCATGGTAGATGAGTGAACCTTCTTGCAACTATCAAGATGCGTTTTCAAGTTATCCAATGTGAGCCTTGTATCACAAATGACGTTCAGAGAGGCTTCTAAAAATTTTGCATTGTCAATCATCTTCATGATGGCTTCCTTGAAGATCTGAGATATTTTTGTGGCTGGCAAGAAGATACGATTTTCCTCAAGAAGTTGTCCTGGTAACTCCTTGATACCTTTTTCAAGAATCAAACAATGCCCTTTAACATCTTCCTACACTTGGTGGAGATCCTCCGTAAGAG
The DNA here is from genome assembly GCA_007258455.2 of Sequoia sempervirens. Lineage (NCBI taxonomy): Eukaryota > Viridiplantae > Streptophyta > Pinopsida > Cupressales > Cupressaceae > Sequoia > Sequoia sempervirens. The sequence continues at coordinate 14,778 of VDFB02174155.1, forward strand.
ATTGAATCACTTGAATTCGGTGTTTCAAAGATTCTCTTACCTCAATGAACTTTTCTTTGTTGAGAATTACCCCAGCTTCCACCAATTTACTGAGCTTTGCCTGCTTCATCTGTGACCATGACAACAAGCACTTTTCCATATCTCTATGCTCTTGGGAAAGTACATTTTTTCTTTATCAAGCTTTGTGGTGAGCTTGGCCAACAAAGTAGTTTTCTTGTCCGCAACAATTATGATCTGAGATCCATGTTCTATGATCTTCTCAACGAAATCATACAACACCCTGCCTTTGGAGGCGAACTTCTCAGCTTTCTTGACAGTTGGGTCCTCAATACTTACCACTACTAGGGGTTGTGCATTAGTTGAAGATCCTGCAAGTCTCTTCACAACAGTGGCATAATGCTCTGCCCTCTATTTGTACATATTGCAAGCTTGCTCCATTTTATCTAGTCTTCCAGCCAAGATGTCCAATGTCACTTGCGCATCTGATTTTCCACTTTCATTGGTAACCTTGCCAAGATGGACTCTTGTTACTGTGTAGTCCTCCATATTGACATCTCCTTCTTCTTGCGGTGGTATTCCAATCTCCACATACTTGTGGCCAGTCTTGTCAACGTTTAGCCTTGAGTATACTTTTGCCTTTTTCTTCCCTTTAGCCTTTGGAGGGACTATCTCTTCGAGGTCAAGCTCCTCTGGAGAAATCATTTGCTTCTTTCGCTTCGATACTTGAGATAT